>MUZC01000640.1:107867-118694 GCA_002072015.1 Radix auricularia | reverse complement strand
GGGACATACCATCGGGACTCTATTGGGACATAGTGGTCTACATTCCCCGGAGCTAGGAACTGGGACATACCATCGGGACTCTATTGGGACATAGTGGTCTACATTCCCCGGAGCTAGTAATCGGGACATACCATCGGGACTCTATTGAGGTCTTTACAAAACATTGCCACGGTTAGAGCGCTGTCGGTGCTGGACTGTTATTGATACTTTCGGGATAGACAATGCCACATTAGTTTTAACGCTAGTGTCCGCCTATGCTTTCACAAGGATGTAACCAATGTTTAAATTTCTACAAACGTTGTCACAGATGTTTACAACTGTCTGTAGGTCAGAGCTAACAACTGTCATGTGAATGAAGTCAGAAAGGTCACTTTTAGGGCGTGGCTAGCTTGGGCGGGATTGTCCTTAGCTCCCGAATTGTGGCGCTCTGTATTTTTCAATATGGTGGCTTGAACTTGAATTGTCTCTTAACCCGTCGTTGGGGCACCATTTTGAGCTGCACACTATCTCATGCCATGTGTCACGGTCGTGCGCTGTCTTCTGTGAGTCGCTAAATGACAGGCCGGTCCACTCTTTGATATCGTCCTCCCATCTCTTGCCTTGCAATATGGTCTTTTAGAGACCTCCAGATCTTTTCACGTGTCCGTACCATCGTAATTTCATCTTTCTAATTGAGGTGAGAAGGTCCTCGTCAGGGTCAATGACAGCTCTTATTTTATCGCGGACCGCTTCGTTCGTGATGTGCGCCGTGTAGGAGATGTTTAGAACCTTTCGAAAATGGTGGCTATTCACTTCAAATGCCTAAATGACCATTCATCTTCAAGATATCAATTACTGGATGTTGGATGGATGCTGATCTGACGCCTTTCAGTTTATAGAGACAAGTTAACATCCAGCATGTTTCTGATTCAATGTAGATAAGTCTTGATTGAAAGTTGATTGTAACACAAAATGACCATCTATTACCTATTACAGGAATACCAGGATACGACTGTTCTTAATTATCACGTTATAATAACTATATCACAACGCAGGAAGCTACCCTCCACGATAAACTGTATGGTGGACTGAGCCAATTGACAGCCACAGCGCAATACATCACGGATATAGGGCTTGTGGTTTAAATCCTCCTTCAAACAGATTTTGAGAACGCAGAAGAAGAAGAAGATTATCACAACTTTATATCGTAGTTTAACATCTATGCGAGGAAACTATAATACATAAATCAATAACATAACGAAATCCAAAATAGTAAATACTCTCAGGGTCTATGTGAGTCTTACAATGACGATAGGTCAGGGGCATTGCATGAAAAGAATGGGCGCTAATAATGATAATAATAAATCGTGTTGACTCTGTGCGACCAATGGGAACGAGGTTCTGCCACGACCGTGACTCAGGTGTTAATTAAAAATCAAGGGACATTAACGCCAAGTTTAAACCTTATTTATGGCATTGTATAACTTAACTCAGTAACAGCTGGCTCACAGTATATAATAAACTCTGGATTATTCAAACTGGAGAATATTTGAAACAACAGAGCGTAAGTCTAGCTGCTACTATGTGGGCGGGGATAGGTAGATGTTACTATGACGTATCGCCAGGCTTGTCCATAGGAATTTTTTCCCATGGGATTACCATGGGAAACGTCTTATGGGATTCCCATGGGAAACGTCCCATGGAATGGGATAAGCATAAATTGCCATGGAATGGGATGGGATAGAAAAATATGTCCAATGGACAAGCCTGTTTCGCGTCTTACACTTACACGTTGAGCCCCTGACCAACTTAAACCAATTCGAATTAGGGCAAAAAACCCTTACAAAAAAAAAGTTATAAAAAGAGCCATTTTTTATATTTAAAATAATAAAAACCTCAATTTGGCGCCTTTAAATAATGCGCAAAGATACCCTGACGTAGCCATTCCACACGGAATGAGGATCATCGGAAATCTTTTGACTTATGGCTGTTGATAATAAACGTAAACCTTTAACTTTAACAAGAACTTATAGTCAAAACAAAACCATCGTGTTTAAATCAATAAACTGAGCTTAAAGAAGCATTCGTGACCTTTAGGCCACTCGGTTCAATAGCACTGACCAGTGCACCGATACATATGTCCCACAAATAGTAGGCCCTAATGCTTTCTAATGGTTGAAAATAATGACGTAGTTTGAATAAGCGCCTCCCGGGACGGGCCAGGCTTTTAAAAGCAGAAGATAATAAATCCGCTAATGCCACAAAACAACATAATCTTAAAAGAAATCCCAATTCCAATCTGGGCAATCTTGTACAGCTGTTCTGTTTTAACTTGGGTAAGTTACGCACATACCGAAATAACATTGACTAATTAGATACAAATGACGCGAAATAAGTTTTAAAAATATATGGATAATGCGAAAATCACTGATGCAGCCGTTAAAAAAAAATCATTAACCAGATTCAGCACGGCGAAGGATGAACAGAAAGATACGGGACGAATAATGCGCCAGACCAGCCACCGATTCTGTGTGAGATTGAGCCAACAAGTTTACGGGTGAGCACAATGGATTATGATTAGGCCATGATATGACTGAAATAACAGTACAAGATTCCGAAAATGTTAACTGAAACATAGCTGCAGACCTTAGAATAGTATCTGACTTGAATACCAACAAAGTGAGAACCTTTGAATCTCATGTCATCCTAGCAACACGAGACACGAGTCGAATTTTTTTTAATAATTTTTTTTTAAAGACACGGCGGATTATTGAAGCCAGGAATAGTTGTTTGAAAACTCGAAGCCTTGCAAATTTATTCAGCACTGAATAATATTCCACTACACAGAAACTTCATACATAATTCAATAACCGCAACAAATAATTAACTCAAAGCACTGTAAAATTATTCCACACTGAATATCATCCGAGTAGTAACTTAACAGTCACTGAAATATATTGAACATCAAACAAAAAACTTACTGAACACGAAGCACTATAGACTATGCTAATGCACTGCAATTATTCGGCACTAAATATGGACAAATATTCCACATGAACTACGAAATGTTGGACAAAGCTTTCTGTGACTTTAATCCCTGACCACGCTCGCTGGACGTAAGGTTACGTCGTGGGGACCGACTGAGGATCATCACATGGCTTAGCTACCACGCTGCCGTCGGCTGAAATAAGGACCCCCCCCCCCATCTTTTACAAAAACCTCGGAGCCGATTCACTCAGACCCCTCCCACCTCACACATTCAACACCGAATCTTCATTACCTCGACCGGGAGGTATTTTTATTACAGGGAAACTGAAAGGAAGTGGGGGGGGGGCGGTAACCCAAAACCAGTGGAGCGCAATGAGTGGCTTTTGTCCTCCGCAATGCCATAACAAAATCCGGGCCAGACAGTATCTGCCCAGATCTACCGAACTGACGAATTGAAATGTTTTTTTTTTGTTGTCCTACAAATTTCTGAAGACGTTATAATATTATACTTATAATACTTATATTATTTAAGACATCGGATCACAAAAATTTAATTATTTGAACAAACAAGCGATGTATAAGTCCATTTGCAGTTGTGCTGACCTTGGGGATAAAATTTAATCTCAAACTCAAATAATTTTTTTGAATCTGTGGAATGAGGCCGTACAATTTTGATGTACCAAAAAAAAAAATGGTAAAGTGCGAAATTTTAATAGGATCTGAAAGATGTCCGTGGGATTTTAAAATTTACACCTTTAAAATAAGAAACAAATATTTGTACAATACACGTTGTATATGAGTTCCATAAATTACAAATTATAGCGTTTCTCCTCGTGGTCATTAAGTAACACTAAATTCATGAATTATTAGTAGGCGTTAAAAAATGGTTACACTTTAAATAAATCCCTCGATAATACTTCAAATATCTCACAGAAAGTCGACGTTTTAGATCTTTGATTTTATTGCATGTAACTGTACTTTCAACTTGTAACGGGACATGCTGTAACTGTACTTTCAACTTGTAACGGGACATGCTGTAACTGTACTTTCAACTTGTAACGGTACATGCCTCATCAGTGCCGTAACAACGTCTTGGCATTGGAGCAGTCGCCAAGGGCGCCGGCTTGCGCCAGTTCAAAAGGGCGCCGCTAAATCTCTAAGTTTTAATTTTTTATTTCAATAAAGGGCGCCAAAAATAAATTAGCCACGGGCGTCAAAAACCCAGTTACGCCTCTGGGCCTCATAGCTAGAAGGTAAATGAATATGTCCCCCATGACGGAAGAAGCCTCACGTTTAGAGGCTGGATTTCTCCCCCAAGGTAGCAGCCTCAGTGTTAAACGACACCCACCCACCGACACCCAGCCCACCCAAATAACGAGAGACGCCTGACTGTACTGTTGGAGGCTATCATCACGTTTAAATGTCACCGTAATGTCAGGCTGTTACAGATAAATACATCTCCAATTAGCTGGACATCCAACAATTACGGGATATTCCAATTGACCTTTCAAATTTATGCCACAGCAGAATTTGACGGTTCTAAAAATGTTCCTTGTTAGGTTCGTTGGTATGTGAATGTGAAAAAAAACAAACTCGTTTTCAAAGTTGTACAACAGGCAATAAATGTGCAATATTTTACAAAATTTGCTGCGAGATAATTCTAAAATGCAGCACGGCGTCGTTCATGTATCTGCGCAGCCCCGCAACTTAAAGGGAATATTGTTGTACACAATCAAATGCGTATTTAATTTTTTTTAAAATTTGATTAAGTATACAAGTATATCCATGAACTATAATAGCATATACGTGTGATGTACCTTAAACGTAGAAACATAAAAATGTAATCAGTGTACACTGTAATCCTAAAGCCTTTTAGCAGTCATTGCCGCACTGATATTGCGACTGATCATCCCGGACGCGTACACATTGCTGAAGACGTTAAAAATGTTACTGCACATGCTGGAGCTAATGAGATATTATTATTCATTATTCCGTATGCCAGAACTAACACATACAAATTATGTTTTTTTTAAACCCGTCCGGAATTCGGGCGTGGTTTGTGTTGCCTGAAGAAACCAAAAAACAAACACACGCTTTATCAATAATTTAAACTCTAATAAGAATGCAGGACTAAACACAAACCTTAGACAAGGGTTGGACGCAATAATCTTCTGTATAGAAGAAGCGTCTGTAACAAATAAGATATAATAATAAAATATATAGCCATGTAACTCATTCAACATGCTTGTCGATGGCGAACTTAAGGGGTGGGTGAGGGTAAAGTAGCCCCAAATCTCAAAGTTGTGTTCAATATTAACGGACAACCGTTTGTCAGGTGCTCTATTCCATGATGGTTTTTTTATGGGGAAGAAAGGAGAGATAATTCCTGGTACGTCTTGTCCTGCCGTGTGTACGGTGTAAGGGGCCGACATTGACATGGGAGACGTGTTTTGTTGCCCAGATCTTATACGAGGCCTTCCAGGCTTTATTGGTCACGTACATTCATCTAATTGACTAAATTCTATGACACATCTTGACATTTTCCCGCTTGGAACAAATAGTACATTCTTTAAATAAACGGTAACAATTGATGTCAGGTCATTTAGTTCACACTTGAATGTGGAATTTAAAAATATAAACTATGCCCATTAGTAAATTATTTCACAGCGGAAAGAGGTAAAATCTATTTTACTCCATCTCTCCCCCACCCCCACGACATTCCCGCGTCAGTTTGTTTGTTTGTTTGTCTGTTTGCTTTTGGTTGTAGTGTGTGTATGTGCTGTATATTCACATTGTATATGTTTGAGAGCCGTTGTGAGGGCGACTCCCTACCATCACTACCCCTTTCCTTTAACTACCGGACAATGTTGCTCATTGTACGGGTGTCCCCACCCCCTTACCTTGTCTGGCGGATCCTGACCTCCCCCCTCCCCACCGCCCCAGGCTCCCACTAACGGCATGTTGTAAGTCACAAGTCACGTGTCACGCCTTCCACGGAGATCGGTGACATTGAATGGCAGAAAATCAACTGATCCAAGAGTAACATCGATGTTGAGCCTAACATGCCACTTTAGCCGCGGGTCGCCTTTGTGGATTTTTATTGATGTTTTATGGAGTCGAGGCACTTCCGGTCGTAAAGGCGGGGGAAAATGGCGACGATAGATTCATTTGATCGTTAGATCTCCACTACTAACAAACCAGAGAAGCAGGCGGCCAGAAACACAGAATATACTTGTACCTTCAAGCCCTTCTACTGCCGTGCCAGTTTATACAGATTGTCTATCCCAACATCAGTCTATTAATTAAGTAATTCAGTTAATTTTATCCTTACAACAGAACTATTAAAACTAATTAACTAATGAATTCATGCAGGATCGTAAACATAACACAATGTCGCCTCGCATGTTTTACACCCCTCACCAGAATATCCTGTCCTATTTAATAAAAGTCAGATGTCTGTGCGGTCCTCGAAGGCGATTGGTCCCTCAAACTCCTACAGATTCCTACAGCCAATCACTAGCGGAGAAAAATTAAATCTCATTTCCATATTGAACAAATTTACGCGGACGTTCAAAACGAGTTATTTTTGGGGCAGTATTTTTTTCATCATTCAGTACTGTGTTCCTATCTTTGGTGTGTGCCACTCCTGCTAATCCCTACTGTTACTACTAGACAACATGCCACCGAAACGACAGCGGAACGGCTTTGGACGGGCTTTGTTGCTGGTATAATATAAAATACATGATTCTATGAGTTTAAATTGTGTTCACCAAAACGTTTACCCTATAGACTATGGACAACAATTAAAATAAAATAACAACAGCAAAGTACACAAAAACAAAACCACCACCAACAAAATATTTCTGTTTCACAAAATTTTGCTTATATCCAATATATATACTTAGTATGAAGTGGAACACCGCTAAATCAAGGGATGATAGAGTCAGTTTGTTGTTGTAAAGAAGCCAAAATTCAATACCGGGATATTTGTGTTAAGTGTTTCTAGTCGTGCTGTATGTTGTTAAAAACTCAAATTAACATTGGAGTCGACTGGAAAGATCCAAGCCAATCCAGCTATTACAGAAACACAATGAGCCAACGAGTCAGTGTTGTAGCAAAGTCTGTTTATCTTCTCTAGGTGAATAGTTAACTGTCTGAATGAATGCTAAGGGTCATCTGACCCAGTCTAAGAGTGGCACTGGCCGATATTTGACAAGTGAAGACGTCAGGTAGTCAAGGGGGAGCCGGGGGTGGCGGGGCGCTATTTTTATGTGCGATAACAGAAGCTGACCTTGACGACCTTGGAATCACGCGAACGAAAACATTGACACAGGGGGATAATCCGATAAGCCCGATAAGAGGTCCAAGTCAAAATTCCATAACGGTGGTGTCCTCTGTGTGGCACTTAGAAGAGAAACTTAGTAACAGAACCGGTCATTAGTTACAAGAGAAACTAAGTAACAGAACCGGTCATTAGTTACAAGAGAAACTAAGTAACAGAACCGGTCATTTGTTACAAGAGAAACTAAGTAACAGAACCGGTCATTTGTTACAAGAGAAACTTAGTAACAGAACCGGTCATTTGTTACAAGAGAAACTAAGTAACAGAACCGGTCATTTGTTACAAGAGAAACTAAGTAACAGAACAACCGGTCATTTGTTACAAGAGAAACTAAGTAACAGAACCGGTCATTTGTTACAAGAGAAACTAAGTAACAGAACCGGTCATTTGTTGCGACTTCAGGCAGAAGTACAAAGCAGAGGCACTTCCGTCTTTGTGTTTTCGATCATATTCTTATACAGTCACTATTCCACCTCTTAAAAAAGAGTAAAAGTTGGTTTTGTTGTTGTTGTTTCCTTTCCATAACTTAATTGCAATATATTCGCACCATGCTCTTTTGTAATGTTAAAAAAAACAACAGAGTTAAGTGTGATGTGATGACATCATGTTTCTTAATAGACTTATTTAAGACCTTCCTGCAAAGGAATTTGTGGAACTTTCATATTTACTAACTGAATGAAAGAGTGTGCGGAAACTATAAGACAGTGTTAAATTATAGGATTTATATATTCGTATATTTATAAAAGAAAAGAACTGCATCTAAATATAAATCCACTTTAAGCGTTAAAGTGCGTAAATGTTGTGCACTCTAACCTCAGCACTTTTTTGAGACACTTTTTTCTCAAATTTTTGCTGTAGCCTTATCTGCTTCATAATGACATATTCTGTTACAAAGTTTGATAATTGGACTTAACATTCTAAGACATTTAACTGTAGTTAGTCCAGACGAATAATTAATTCGCCCGCTGCACGGGAATGCCCCGATCCCGCTAACCATATCTGATGTATTCGCCATGCCATGGGACGAACCACACAGGCGGCCTTTTCCCCTCCATCACACGTGACGTCAACTGTGATGTTATCCGTCCACTGGAGTTACACACGTGTGTTCGTTCCATTGTGATAATCGATAACACATGGACAACAAGGAGTTTCAACAGAATTTTTTTTAAAGAAAAATAATAACAATTAAAATAAATAAGAGCCTAACAATAGTATGATGGAATTACTTCCATCGCCACGCAAAAGTAGGACGCCCAATTGTATTAGAATGTACTAATCCCATGGCAACATACGGCACGTGCTGCATCTATTATAACACGTTATGACTCATGTAAACACGTGAGTCAATGCAAATAAGCAGTATTGTCAACTCGAATACGCATTTTAAGCAAATATATATATATGAGTATTTGTTTCACATGTAAGCTGAATGATGGTACATAATCACAAATTCGGAGTTTCTAATTGATTTTCAACAAAGTATTTTTTTAAAAGAGCGGTGCAAGATGGTAATAGGATGGTAGTATAAAAGTGATGGTACATACCTGAGGTGTAAAGGACGGCGTAGAGAAGGCGTAAGGCCGTAATCATTGCTGAAGACGTAGTTCGAAAATGGAAATGCATGGAGCAAAGCTCTACAGCAATGTTTGCAGTTTTTGGAGAGGACCTTTTAAACGGAAGGACAACTGGGCAAGGAGAATACGTGTTGTCTATATCAGGTAGAAGGTGCGTTGCTTATAACCAAATAAGTTGGGTTTGTCGCAGGGGGGAATCATTGTTGACAAGATCATTTAAATGTAATGGGCATCGGTGGGGGAGGGGAGATAATACATTGTTAAACTGTCCCGGGAATAGATACTAAATACGGCTGTTTAAATATATCATTTGATTTCAAGTGTTTATGTCAGGACGATTCTAAGAGTCAATGATGTATGACAGAGAGCATGACGTATGACACTTGTGACGCTTCTGAAACTTGCGTGCTTGCGTGGAGTTGTAACAGTGGTATGTTTGTACAATGGTATCCTGATGGTACGTTTGCCTGGGGTACACAAGACGTGATGTTATGTTGTCGTCTGCTGCTGGTGTCTGTGTGTGTGTGTGTTCGTGTTTATGGTGCAGCATCTAGACCACTCGCAGGCCGACATTTGTCCTTATTCCGACTTTGACCTGGTGTAGCGTACTCGACATGACTTTATAAATGGATGGGTAAGAGAGAATACTACACAGGTCAAAGGTCGCTTATTAAAAAATGATGTCCAAAAAAAGTTTCCATTGGGAAAAATCCCGTTCATGGATCACGTGATCAAATTATTAGCAATAAAGACAACAAGAATTGAGAGTTCAAGCATCGGTTATAGGGGAGAATGTTTGATAACTGCTGAAGATCTTTGTAGAGAGTGGCCATGCTGAAAAGGTCTGAAGATGTTTGGTGAGAGAGTGGCCATGCTGAAAAGGTCTGAAGATGTTTGGTGAGAGAGTGGCCATGCTGAAAAGTACTGAAGATCTTTGGTGAGAGAGTGGCCACTCTGAAAAGGTCTGAAGATGTTTGGTGAGAGAGTGGCCATGCTGAAAAGTACTGAAGATGTTTGGTGAGAGAGTGGCCATGTTGAAAAGTACTGAAGATGTTTGGTGAGAGAGTGGCCATGTTGAAAAGTCAGACGAATATTTTTTTTTTAAAAAAAAACGAGTTTCAGCCGCATAAAGTTCCAACAGGACAACCGTTAACTTGCGGGAGTTATAGACGTAACATTTTGGTTTGAGATCCTTGAAAGTTGATTTAAAGTATCTTTGAACTTTAAAATTGAATCCAGAGCTCACAGGCGCGATGTAGTTTTCAATATTGTTATCCAAATAAGTGTAAGCAATATATATGTANTATATATATAAATATATTATTATTTCAAGTACTTAGTTTTTATATCGAGATAAGTTAGATTTCTTTATCAAAACACAAAGTTTAGGTTTTTATTAAACTTGATTTTAAGGAGTAAGAGAGTTTAAAGTACATTGTACTTTTATGAAATTCAATATTTCCACTAAATTTGATGGGACGCCTGCTTTAAAAACTCGCGCTCAGTTAGTTCATAACCACCAAATAATATGTTTACGACGGTATCAGCTGATAATTAGAATCTCGCTATTTAAGTATCTTGTAAAAGTGAAGACAATATTACAGGTATGTCTCAGACAGACAATATTACACGTGTGTCTCATTCAAACAATATTAAAGATATGTTGTAAGACAGACGATGCCCTATAACCGGTCTGTTCCTATAGGCCTGCGCAAACCTTATGTCAATATTCGATCCTAGGTTTCCGTAAAAATCCCCACAGGCAATTAAAGGGGCAACACCTTGTCAAGAAATGTGACTTGTTTTCATGTAGACGATTCCGCATATCTACGTGCGCCTAGTCGCGTGCCTGCTACTGAGACCAGATAAGAAACAACTGAAAGGAAGACCGCAATTTTGGGGCTATTAAATAAAGGAAAAGGAAAATGAGGGGGGGGGGGG
>MUZC01000640.1:87892-107857 GCA_002072015.1 Radix auricularia | reverse complement strand
GGGTTGGTGTTGAAGAAATCGTTGCAAGTCCAACCGGAAGGTAAATTGTGATGACGAAATAATTTTATTGAGCATTGTCACTCTTACTACGCGCTACAAGGTCAAAACGAGGTTCCCAACTTTATTTTAAAGATCTCTGGTATTGAGATCAACGATCCTTATCTGTTGTAAAAATTCAGTTTTAAATAAATCATTAATCAAACAAAGGTTTGCAATTAGCGGTTGATGAACCACTCTACAGTCACACTTGATTTGGTTCCGTATGAGATTAAAACTGAAAAATCTAGATTTATTAAATAACACATTTTAAAAGAAACAGTTCCCACAATTATTTAGGTAAGCTAGGGGTTTATCATTAATGTCAAGGTCTAATTGATATAAACTCTAACGTAATTTGACGGGAAAGACATCAAAAGAAATATGCAGTGTGCTAATTTTATCATATTAATTTGAGAATGACCGAGTATTTTAGCTAGTATGTCACTGGAATAATCTGATTTATGTCGATGTATTGAGACCACCAGTAAAACACAGTAAGTTATCCGGGAGTAAGCTAAGTGGGATCTTGCTAAGTGGCATCTTGCTAAATGGGATCTTGCTAAATGGGATCTGCATTGTGCCAGAAATGAAAAGTTCAAGGACAATGATACATAAATAAGTACATACCAATTGTCTCCCATTACGAAACAACAACAAATGAATGCATTAAGATAACAACTTCTAATTCAAAGACATCTTGAAACTCGCTGTGTTTTCTAATATAATAATCGTTTATTTGTTCAAAGTGAATTTATATATAACAGTAAGTTTTCTCAAGCTGAGGCTGAAAGAACTCTTTTAGGTCATCCTCACAATGAGCCAGGCATATATTTAAAATTATATAACTTAAATCTGAAATAAACATTTTAACATTACATCAAATGAAAATCGGCGAAACGTGTTGAATCTTTTTTAACGACACGCCATTGTTTTCGGTACAACTACAACCCATGCACATGAGCAATCAATCAGAAGTACACACGGAGTAGCGCTCATTGGCTGTATGTGAATCAATAGCGCATCTACCATTCAATAAATAAAAATCACTAATACAAAGGCCAGGAGTATCTATGAATCTAAATAATAATCTATTGATGACTCAAACCAGTAACAACTAATCCAGTGAATCGTTGAATGTGATCAATGTCTCCCACAATTAGGTGTCCCGAACAAGGGGACAGTGCGGCCACATGATGCGAACGTTGTTGTGATGTCATGATACGTTGAGTGGGATACATTCTGAACGGCTGTCGGAAAGGTGGGAAAATCAATGAAGCGACAAATCAGGCAACTGGGTCAGGTAAAGGTTCGGGGGAGACCCGTTAAAAGATGAGATAGATGATAAAAAAAGAAGGGAGAAAGGGGGGTACGTGTGGGGTAGGGGTCTATGGACGTGGATAAAAACTGGAGAAAATAGATGGACATTGTAACCATCTCAAAACTTACCAAGTTCCCAGTTCATATTTATTTCATTGACATTAATCAGTGAAAATAATTTCATTTATTCTAATTTATCAGAATGTTCAGATTTTATGTTCAGTTTTGCTACCTTCCCGTCGATGGAAAATGTTCTTGTGTATAGCGCAGGACCATGCAGGGTGAATAAGCGCAATCACAGAGGCATTAAGAATCAAATCAAAAGTAGACGCAATCACAGACATTAAGAATCAAATCAAAAGTAGACGCAATCACAGACATTAAGAATCAAATCAAAAGTAGACGCAATCACAGACGCTGTAAGCAATCACATACAACATGAGCGATGTCACATACAGAGCTAGACGCAAGAATAGACAAACCGAGCGAAATCACAAGCCCACTGTGACCAATTACAGGCGATTCACATTGACAACCGTGACCAATCACAGGCGATTCACATAGACAACCGTGCACAATCACAGAAACACAAACTACGCTTGCTGACACTAGGCACATGATTGTGATTCAATAGATGAACATTTCAAACGGATTCAAAAACCTTATAAAAATTTATTAACCCGAATAGTAACAGGGACACCACAACTGTGATTGGTGGGTCGTGGCGGGCTATAAGCCTCCACTAAGTCAGTTAGATCCCCATCAAAGCCCCGTCAAATCCCAACTAAACCCCGTGAAGGAAACCATAAGTGTCTTGACACAAACCATGGTTTCCGCCGCTCCGCAGCTATCAGTCACCGGAACTTGAGAAGGGATATCTCAATTGTTGGGCACGAAAACACGGGCGTTAATGTTAGGTCGAGTGGAAGACTTTCGCTCCAATATAAGCTGGTCAACGCAATAGGAATTTTGATAGTACTTTGGAGATAAATCGCTGGTCCAACGTTTCATTTATTCACACACACACCCTTCGTTTTTTTACACACACCCGCAACCTTTAAATTGAGTTGTTTTTTCCCACTGAGCGGCGACTGAGTTTGACATCCCAGGTGTAAGGAAACGTTAAGTGGAACCTCGGTATCTCTCTCACTTTCCGTTGATGATATTTTCGCAGAGGTCTCCTTAAGTTTGTGGATGTAGTCACAGATAACTTAATTAATAGTTAAGAACTGTAATCCGGGGTATGTTGGTGAACTATGTTTCAGCTCAATAGAACCTAGGCTTAAAAGTGGTTCACAATTTAATTGTAATATAGCGGTAAATCATTGGGAAAATAAAACTCTCTGGTAGCTTACAGGTCATCAAAAGCTTTAATTTCAACAAGGTACAAAGTTAAGTGCATGTTCTATTGTCATGAGTGCCGAGTAAATAAACATTATTTCGGCACAGGAAGGGGGTACAAACTTAGATGCAACACGCGCACACACATAGGTATATACAAACAGAGAAAGATTTGTTTTAATGTATTGTAGAAATTATACTTTTCACACTTTTTCATTTTTACAATTTTATTCAGTCCTTTCGACTTTCGAATAAACTTCCTTATGGGAATTAATTCCTACAAAAATAGCTTTAAACCCAAAATATGGTTACGCCACAAGCGCATTTTTCTGATTATATTTGCAGATCCCCTCTATGACGTCGCCATTAGGACACATATCCCTTATTTTGGAACATCCATTCAATGTTACCTTTAATTTCTCAGCTGGCTCTTCGTTAAATGAACGGAGATATTTTGACAGGGCGAAACATAGCCTAATATATCCGTACTTTAACCTACAAGTTACGGTTGTCTGGTGTTACAAGTTCCAGCGATCCACGTGATCACACAACATACAACAGGAAATCTATATTTATTTATTTTTATAATCTGTAGCTTCTCCAAAAGCCTACAAGAATTAGTCTTTATCTCTTCACATTTCAAAAGAACTGGGACAAGTTCTTCCACCCACTACTCAACACTACAGTGGTAGTATAAGTTCTTTCACCCACTACCGAACACAAGGGTGGTAGTGTAAGTTCTTTCCCCCGCTACCCAACACTACAGTGGTACTACAATGCATGTGGGCATTGCCCACGTCATATGATTAAGTACTCAACAAGGCATGTGACTAGGCCCATAACAATTCATATGACGGAGCCTACACCAATTCTTGTGACGGGGCCCACAACAATTCATGTGACGGGGCCCACAACAATTCTTGCGACGGGGCCCACAACAATGCATGTCACGGGGCCCACACCAAGTCTTGTGACGGGGCCAAAAAAGGCAAGGGATAGAGAACTACACCAGTCACGTGACAGCCTTGTATGGAGTCCAACACAAACCCACAATGCCTTGAAACTAGATGTTTGTTCATTTCGTTGTTGCGTGCCCGAATGAACACGGTGATGTTTAAATCAATATCGTTGAAAACAACCAACTGTTCCCTTGATAGAAACATAACCTGTTTAATATATACCAACTGAACAGTACAAAAACCCATCATTAATACACACTAACGAATGGGGAGTTCTTCCAATCGGCAGGGATTACAAGTCAGTTCAAGACAAAGCCATCTATCAAAATCATTTTAATCATTTTTTAAAAATCTATGTATATTATTCTCATCATGATCCAACCATGCCGGACACCAAGCAAGCTGTCTGACCCCACCGACCAATCAGATAGCAAGAAAAGGTAGTACATAGCGTGGGGGGTCAATTTGTTGAATTGAGGTCATTTACTATGTTCTTTCAGAACCATAAATTAACATGAATTTCGGAGTGTAGTGGTTATTACATTCGCCCAACACGTGAAGGTCGCAGTTTCAATGCCCACCTAAAACATTACTTTTTTAACTTTTAAAATTTTTGTGTTTGTGCCCGTTCATTTCCCACTTTCCTTTCGATCATTGCCTCGCAAAATCATAACAAGCACAAGACGAATGGAAATAAGCTTCACGAATGACTTTTTTCAGGTTATGCCAATTAGTTTATAGTTGGCAAGCTAGGGCGGTGCAGGGTGGAGATGGCAAGTGGCTAACCACAGTACACATATTTCCATATCAACAATGCGTCGTAGTTATCCCTGCATCTGTGGTTCATTCGCGTTGGTCTGATTGCATCGTGATGTAGTTTCCGTCTTTCAACCCCCCCCCCCCTCGTTTTGTTACGTCCTGTCAGGCTAACTCCTACCCTGTTTACCTGTTTTCCATTTACTAACAGATAAGATAAGATAAAAAAATAATAATTCAAATAAAAATAACTGACACAGAGGAGAAACAAGAAACGTACTTTCTAGAATACATAAAATAAAAAACAAATTATCACAAGAAATATTCCTACATCAAGAAATTTTACAACTTTTTCGCAAAGCAAACTCTGCAACACAACGTTTCGAATCCTATGAAGATGTTATTGAATGCCACAATAAGAAACACAAAGTTTATCTTCGCTTTGTTGAACTTGATATCATATTCCATAGAGAAAAACCTGAATAAACATAAAAAACTTGAAATCACACCCACACCAATTGCTGTATACAGTTAACAGCCCCCTTCACGTCTAAAAAAATGTTGTACAAATTGTGTTGACGCTAACCTTGCGCCCCAGGTGGCCGTACAACCCACCCCACCCCACACGCCAACCCATTCACCCAACAGCTCAAGGGGCACAATGAAGGAATGAAAACTTCCACACGCCACAAGCCTCATGGAAGCGTGTCACATGGGTTACCCACCCTTAACCCACCCCGCCCCACGTGTCACACGAGTTACCCACCCACAACCCGTCCCCTCTACCCCCTGGCGTGTCACATGACTTCCCTACTATACCCCACCCAACCCTGTCCCCCAACAAACAAGATCCTTCTTCCCTGGCACCTTCAACATCCTCCCCTTGGGTTGGTTTTAACATCTGCTAGTCATTGTCCCTTAGCGTTTGTCACAGTTATGGTTAGCTGTTCACTGTACAAGCACCTCTAACGAGAAGATCGCTCTCGACTTTTAACGCCATGTTTTAAAAACTGCGCCCTTGACGAGATTTACTTTCGCCAGACGTTGAGAAAAAGTAATTTGGCCCCTTGTCACTCATAGGCAGGAGATTTGGTTGGCTGTGTATTAATTTTACATACCGGCTATTAAATTAGTTACTCAAAAAAAAAACAACAACCTGGCAACTTAATTCCTTATTACCCAGAGAAGCCATGCCTCTGTGTATTCAATGTTAACTCAGTGTTTATAGTTGTAAAAGTCCCTTAACAAATAGTGAACTAAAGCCCTACTACACCAGAAATATCAAAACTATCGGCTGCCACGGGGGTGTTGGAAGGTAATGGGGGTGTGGTGTACCCCGCTCAAACTATCGGCTGCCACGGGGGTGTTGGAACGTGATGGGGGTGTGGTGTACCCCGCTCAAACTATCGGCTGGCACGGGGGTGTTGGAAGGTGATGGGGGTGTTGTGTACCCCGCTAAAACTATTGTTCTCTCTGGTTTTGGAAAACACCGCAACTAAGTCTTCATTTGATTTAGTCTTTTATTTGTTTTTGTCTGTTTGTTGAGGAAGGCTTCTTGTCGAAACATTCGTTGTACTTTGGCGTCTTTTAAGGCCTAAACATAACCTGAATTTTTAAAAAATCATATGTATATAAACAGTTACGCCTGTTTGCAGGAGCGGCTTTTGAGGGTGGCAACTGGGGCGACTGCCCCAGGCCCCGCGCTTAGGTAGGCCCCGCGTTTCGGTCCTGAACATGTCTCGTCCTGGTTTAATAGCCTATACATGTAGAACCAAAGAACCGTTGTTTATAGACCAGAGAAAATTATGAACTTGCATTAATTTAATAAAAAGATGACACGTGGTATTAAAATTACACAATAATCAAGATATTTCATATTTTTAAATACCATAGCATACTGGTGCTTAGCGATCTTTACTAGTACTCTGGCCCCGCGGGGTCATTGCTGGCACTAGGCCCCGCGCTTACCTAACGCCGCCACTGCCTGTTTGCAATCTCACCCACATTTTGTCCAAACTAACAACACTTAGTGATAGCTTTTAGGTCATGTTTCAAACCCAGTTTCCCCGAAAAACCTACACACCAGCGCCACCTAGGATTGTGATGGCACTGTGGTCAGTTCGTATATTTTTATCAAGTCTCACGTTTTGTAAAGTTTATGTGAAAATTAATGCAAGTTTTTTTGTTTTTTTTTACAAATGTGTGACATTGTAGGTTTATAATAGAAGTTTTCACTGTTTGTGTATCTAGTTATTTGTAGTGCCCGCTTACATAGCGCGGTACCTCGTGACACTTCACAAAGAAATATTTTCAACAACTTGACAAAATACGACATTACAGTCAAAATCTTCCTAAACCTGCACAGCGTTACGTCTTAATGTCAAATCATGGATGTATATCCGTCAAAGACTGGTAGTCAGATCCAGCGAGGTCAGAGCACCTCATCCCATTTCTGCCGAAATCAAGCTATTCAGATAGTGTTGGTATCAGCATGCTTTTAAAGTATACACAAAATTATAGGGTGCTTTTTCCCCCCACCCCCACACGGTTATTGTAACGATTGAACGAATTCGTCTATGACTCTGACTCTGTCAATTAAAAATGTTATTTAAAATTCGGGGTTAATTCCTTACACGGAGGATATAACTTAAAGTTGGAACACAATGAGGAAATGATTGAATCCAGATCTGGTTACCTTTCCAGCAGGTACATTTTTTGTTTGTACTTTAAAGGCATGTGTTGTTGTTTTTTTAGTCCCATAAACTCTTTTTTTCGAGGTCGTAGGGGATTCTAATGTTTCCACTGGCGGCGCCCATCCATCTCCAGGTCAGCGGACGACTTTCTTAGCGTTAGTCATTTTTCAACATTTTCATAGTGGCTTTTACGTAAGCTCGATCCCACGCCCCCCACCTTGTGGGGCGAGCGCACTATTGACTTGATGTGTTAATGATTTAATATATTAATTTGAGTAAAGGTCAACCGAAGTATTAGGGCAGGAGTCTACAAACTACGACCTGCGGGCCAGATGCGGCCCCTGAAGACTTTTTCATCTCCGAAAAAGATACTATTTTTACCTGATGTTTACCACAAAACTTAGTAGTTGGGGGTTAGTTGTCGGCCCTCAAACTGCTGTTTGACATTTAATGCGGCCCTTCGACAGAAAAGTTTGTAGACCCCTGTATTAGGACATCAGTTGTACTTCGAACGTGGAAATGTTTTGTGTGCATTCGATTTAGTTTGTCTCTATGTTATGATGGAGTGATTTAAGCTTTTTGGGGTTTTGCATGAATCGCGCCAATAACTTCTGTCTCAGATTCGACGCCATCGTACTGGCAAGTCAGTTTAGGATATCACGTGACTTTATTTATTGTTGGAGGCTTGTAATTTAAGATATGACAAATACCAACCTGCCTCCACTACCTCACTACATACAGCCGTTTTAACATTTTTTAATGGAAGAGGCGGTGTTTGTAATAATTACTTCCGGTAGACATAAATACGGGGTACGCTATTTTAGGCAATCTGTCGGAGTTGCCGTTCCTAACCATCACCCATATTGTCTATTAGGAGGACAGTTGCTGCATTGAAATAGGGGCGTGTTTTAGGCGGATTAGGTAGATAATTGCCGGATGAATTGTGGGAAGACGATTTAAAATTACCCTTGTGTGACAAGGGTACAAAGCAGTACAAAGCATGTCATATTAACCAAACGCTTAACAGAGGACCAAGCCCTCCCCAATCCTCATAAAGATAATGTGACAGTAGCGTTTGAATGACTGACATGCAGAAAATTTCCCCTTGAAGCTGCGCGGCCGCGCAGATATCTGACCAACGCCGCACAGCAGTTTAGGATTACCGCGCAGCAAATTTGATAGAATATTGCTAAAAAAAAATTAAAGCTGTGCAACCTTGTACACGGGTTGTTGTTTTGGTTTTGTTTTACTTTGCACGCGGGCCAACAAACCTTAGAGTCTTAGAGAGAACATTGGAGGGGAGGGGCAGGGGCGGTACTCGGTATGATGGATTCAAGGGCCTGATTTTTGACGCCCATGGAACAATTTTTTTTAATAAATCAGAAAAATCCTTCCTGTTAGTCGAAAATGAAGCATTTCAAAATATCGAGTGGAAAGGGAAAAAACGGTGATCAGGTTCAGAGCGCCCTTTCGCCCGTTGGTTCAGACGCCAATGGCGCGGAGGCACATTTGAGTAATTCGGGTTTTAGCCAGGAATGATTATGAAGATAGCAGTGGCTAGACCCACAGCCTGGACTGACAATAAACTGTCCTCACACGACAGGTCACTGCGGTGCTCTATGGGGATATTATCTCCCATTCCACCCCCACCCCACCACTGAAGGCCACCTGTGTAAACGTTGTTTGTCGCCCCTTATAGAGTCCCCTCCCTTTATCTGACATTAGCTGGAACCAGTGCAGTGGTTGTTGACATTCCACAAGCCACGACCCTCGTTAATAGACCAAAAGAGATAGACGCTACATCTACTGTAAAGCAATGAATGAAATTATGTTCATGCATAAAAACAAATATAAAATAGTGAATTAAATAATTGGGGAAAAAATAAATATAAACCTAGCTTCTATGACTATTGACTTTCTAAAGTAGCCGCACTTCAATACCATCCATCCCTTGTCATTAATAAACTGTGGTTTTCCGACTCTAGGGTTTGTCATGTTCGCGAAAATTTGGGAAAAGAACTAATTTTATTTTAAAATTGCTCCATCTGGGAATTGAACCCTGGACTTTAAGCGTGCAAGGCGGACGTGATAATCACTTCATTACGAATCATTACGAAATAACAACGCAAGTGAACACAAGAAGCATTGTTGCCACAACCCCCCTTCCACACACTTTTTTCTTTTCATCCTACTCCGCTTGCCAACTGTGATCTTTCGACCACAGCGGGGGGTCATTCGTCATGCTCATTTGCGAACGGTCGTTGTCAATTACATCTAAAGAAGATTGCACATCATTATCAAAAAAAAATAGTTGCTAGCTGTATTACGTGAGAACCACCGACCTCCACCTACGTCATTACACGGTCTATTCGTGTGTCTTGGTCACAGCAGCGTGTACTCCAGCACGTTGTCGAATGTGGATGGAGAGTATCGATCTGCTCATCCTAGCGAACAACAATCACACACAGGTGTTGTGCATTCGATCAACTTACGACCATACCTGCCATTTGCCAGGTCCCTAAGTTCTACACACGTAGATCTCGAGGTCGAAACTGTAACTGTAACGACATTGACACGAGCACGGAGAAGGTCTGTGGTGAGGGGAGAGCGTACGAAGCGGAAGGTGCCTTATATTATAACAAGGCTTTTGGGTCCATTTGAAGAGTTTTCTATAGGGCTCTAAGGGATTCAAATTTTTGAAATCCGCCTGTGAAGGCCAGATTTGTAAAAATGGCCGCATTCCGGATTTGCCGGTGCCATTATGTGTATATTAGGGTTCTACCGGCCGATCGGATTTATGAAATGAAATCCTTCCGGAGCCGGATTCGGCCAGATTCCGGATTTGCCGGAGCCTTAATCCGGTACACCCCTAATTTTCTCCAAAATATGCAGGTCCGCATTTTGTACGGGGATAAGTTTTCCAGGGTAGGACTTCTATCTACGTAACCCCTTCTACACCACTGAATGGCGTTTAGGTTAAGAAAATAGCTTTAAAGAAAAATGAGTGAGTATATTTTTTAAAAAAAATCTTAACCTATTGTAAACGTTTCCTTGAGGTCATTAAAGGAGTCCTAATTTAGAATGAACATTCACGTGAAGAGAACAGGTTGGGAAAACTGCTCTTGTAATATGTCGTGTAATAAAGATATTTAAGTACCTTTATTAGTTGTATACAACTAAGTTAAACTACACAAAGAACACTGCCATGTTGGATATTGAGTGATTTCTTAGTGTTTGTGTTAGTTCATGGCTTTTGAGGGTTTGTGTTAGTTCATGGCTTTTGAGGGTTTGACTGAATCCCTTTGGGAACACAGTTTTTATTTCCATTGTTTTGACAATAGCGTAACCACGTCACTTTGATGGCGGCTTTTAAATAAACTTACGTTTGGTGCGCATTTATTGACATAGATCTATTTAATATGTAACTAGATACAAAGGCATTAGTCTAAATATAATTTAAATTCTATCAAATTTCACAAAATTAATAAAACGTGCTTCAAAACAACAATGCCACAGACTATTTTTTATAGTATAGGCTGACCACCGTAAACAAAAACATAGACGCAAGGCGAGCAATGCAAACAGGTTCCGTCACTCTCACATCGGTAATAGTGAAACTGTTGATAGTAAACCTAAACGTGGGAGAACAATGATCGAGCATGGGAGTTAGTGACGTAGCAGACATGCAGGCACTGAGTACTGGAAGTACACCAGACCGGTAAAACCATGGGAGTTAGTGACGTTGTGGCAGACATGCAGGCACTGAGTACTGGAAGTACACCAGAACGGCACGACCCTGGGAGTTAGTGACATGTCAGACATGCAGGGAGTGAGTACTGGAAGTACACCAGACCGGCACGACCCTGGGAGTTAGTGACATGTCAGACATGTAGGCAGTGAGTACTGGAAGTACACCAGACCGGTAAAACCATGGGAGTTAGTGACATGTCAGACATGCAGGCACTGAGTACTGGAAGTACACCAGACCGGTAAAACCATGGGAGTTATTGACGTGTCAGACATGCAGGCAGTGAGTACTGGAAGTACACCAGACCGGTAAAACCATGGGAGTTAGTGACGTGTCAGACATGCAGGCACTGAGTACTGGAAGTACACAGGACCGGCACGACCATGGGAGTTAGTGACATGTCAGACATGCAGGCACTGAGTACTGGAAGTAAACAAGACCAGCACGAAGCAAGCACCGCCACTCACCCTCTCCGTCCACATCAAAGTCATCGTCCAGGAACACATCAGTGTCGTCTCCTGTTGTGTCCAACCTGCGGTCATGCAGGGATTAAAAAGAGGATATGGTGTGGAAAAACTGCATTGTCCCTGGCACACATATGACACGACAGGTAAAAAAAAGGATAGGGTGTGAAATAACTGCATTGTCCCTGGCACACATATGACATGACAGGTAAAAAAGAGGATAGGGTGTGGAATAACTGCATTGTCCCTGGCACATATACGACATGACAGGTAAAACAAATAGCTGTCCGTTGTTTACTGAGACACTCAACAACAGACCAGAGATTTTTAGGCGTGGAGGAAATGAATGTTTAAAATAACGCTTCAGACTTCATTGCCGAACATTTATGGTAAACGGTAACAGTTTTTAACTCTAGATTAAAACTTAAAACCATGATTTTGGGGGGTTTACTGTGAGAGAGAGACGGAGAGATTGAGAGAGAGGGGGAGGGAGAGGCCCTACATGTGTGTGGATATATAGAGGTGGGTGTCAGGGGTATGAGAACCACTGCGTTTTAAAGTTGTATTTTTGCCTGGTCACAAGATCGTATTTTGACTGTGAACGAATCTCAATTCACGCGTGAATGTGTTCATGTCCACCCAAGGTCTGTCCAGGGGTCACGGGTATATAACTCGTGGGTCTCGATGTGTGACAGGAGACGTAGGAGACGCAGTGAGAGAGGACAAGGGGTTAGGCGGCAGAGACCAGTGGCGTGTTGAGAGATCACCGGTGGGTGAACACGAGAAGAGCGGAACTGTTGAGTTGTGTGTTGGCTGGCTGGACTGTACGCCGGCATAGGTGATTACATTGATGTCAAGTTTACATACCTGTCAATAAAGGTTGTGCTGTTGAAACGGACTTTGAATTGCATTAATTGTACAACAGTGTTGGTGTGAACTCCGGGAACCTTAAACCCTAGAAAACGATACCCGACAGTGGGGGTAGTATGATATTGAATTCAATCTTTTAAAACTGTGAGATCTATAATATGCCTTTTGTATTTTTATACTTGTTTTCTATTGAAAACTAAAATTTAAATAAATGTTCTTAAAATGTATTTAATATCATGAAAAAATGCAACCTTAGATTTACTGTAGGTTTTATTGTTCTGTCTTTTTAAAAAAATGAATATGTTAACGACTCCGCATAAAGAAAATTACGGTAGTGCCATGTTTATTTATCTTTGTGTGTGTGACCTACTTATGTTGCGGTATTTAAAGTATGTATCAAAATAAACGTTTCAGTTACATAGTACCACCGAAAGGCCGTTTTTCAAAAGGACTTTTAAGGAGGTTAAGAGGTTAGAATGTGGGTGTTGGATTACCCGAGTTGACAACCAGTTGCCCAGGATGTGGCGTCACACAGGGGCGTGTGCTCAATGGCATCTAAAAAATGGTTTTTACCTTTTGGACTTAGTGCTTAGATATTAGTTTTAACACTTTGCATTTGAAATAAATACATTTTTAAATTAAATTTCGATTTTCTTCTATTTTTCCATTTTATTTTAAATGAATTATTTGTTTGCTACTGTGTAAAAGTGTTGATGAAAGTTTGTTAGTGCTGACAGTACCAGTTTAAATGTGCCGTCATGTTGTGACATGTTAATGTTTTGTATCATTGAAAACGATTTAATGTTTACTCAGCGAATAAGTCATACAGCTGTTTTGGTAATTTCTTCAATTTTTAAAGCACTAGTTAAATAAAGTTTTTTCGATTAGCGCTGGACATTAATGTTTAAACATTTCTTTTGGGAAATAGCTAATATTTTATTTCTTCGAAACAGTAAGGAAAAAAAAAAACACCGTTTACGAATGTGACTGACAATGACAATCGACTGGGCCAGAAAATTGACTGGGCCACACAATCGACTGAGCCACACAATCGACTGAGCCACACAATCGACTGAGCCACACAATCGACTGGGCCACACAATCGACTGGGCCACACAATCGACTGAGCCACACAATCGACTGGGCCACACAATAGACTGGGCCTCACAATAGACTGAGCCTCACAATCGACTGAGCCACAACACAATCGACTGATCCACACAATCTACTAAGCCACACAATCGACTGAGCCACACAATCGACTGAGCCAGACAAATCGATTGAGCCACACAATCGACTGAGCCAGACAAATCGACTGAGCCAGACTATCGACTGAACAAGACGGGTTGCTCCGTGTCCTCAAGATATTGTGCCTTGACCGCACTTGACTTATCAATGTGAAAGCACAATAAATTAAGAGCATACTCTTAGGAAACGCTGGTCTGCTTCATTTATCGTTTAATTTATTTTCTTTCTTTCTAATATCTATTTAGAAATTATTATCTATATCATGAGCTATACTTTCAAGGGACGAAAGGAGCAAGGGAAATAAGTATGAAAATAGAGGATATGCAAGGGTTATCTCTAAATACTGTGTTTAACACCAAAATTTGATATAAAATATAATTAAATTAAAAATGGTATTCATAATCGACATTGCATATAAGAAAAGATGAAAAATAATCTGTTCTGACATTACTCAAACCATCATTAATTTCCCCCTTATTTTACTGGCACACAATTTGTAAATGCGAATTCGAGAAATTTCAAACTGGGAAAATCGTATTTTTAATATGGGTTTTTTTTTTAAATCCCCGAATGAGATGGATTATAAGAAACACTACTTTTATAACTAATAGAATACTCAGGAGATTCATAAAATATCTCAGTCTTTCATTATAGCTTTTGATTAACTCATTACAAGTAGCATTCATTTTCAAATTGCCTGTTCAATTTCAAGCTTGAATTATGTGCCATGAAATTTATTCATCGTTTTCAATACACCTCAATAGCATAATGGACGCTTTAAAAACTATTCACATTAATATCATGCATTGTTAAAGACGTCATGCAATTATGCCAGGACAGCGATACCTAACACTTACCTAAAACTGTCATCGAAAGCATCTTCAGTGCTGGGCGAAGGGAAGTAATCCCCGGTGGATGAAAACAACTCCGGTTTCGGACCCGGAAGAGTCAGTTCCGATAACCCTCTTTGGTGATCGGACGAAACGCTGGGGACCGGAAGTCCCCTTTCCTTGGGTCTCGCACCGGTTGCCTTCTGAGCCGACCGGTCAAGATGTTCGAAAGGTACACCCCCCGGACAGCTGATAGGACTCGAATGGTCGAACTTGACTCCAAAGGCGAACTCCTCTTCTGGCAAAAATATGTCTGAGTTTTGCGGACTTAACCGAGTCTGACTGTCCACGTCTTCCCCTGGCTCATCAACCAGATTTAGATGAGAAAGATTAGCAGAGGGTTCGCTGAGCAGGTTGGTAGAGATATCAAAGCTGGTGGATTTAGCTTTGAGGCTCTGTGCGCTGGATACCATGTACTGAACGTAAGCCGACCGCACAGGGGGCGGCGGCATGCTGGACGAGAACGAGGCGATGTCCGAGAAGGCCATGGGCGTGAAGACGATGGGTGAAAAGAGGGGGCTGCTGTCCAGATCGTCGTCTGAAGACATCAGGCTCTGATCGTAGGTGAACCGACGAGGCGAGGACGCCCCGGGGAGGTCACTGCTGGCGGCGGACGCCTGGCTGGACTCAATGTCGTCGAAGAGGCTGTCGTGTGACTCCTCCTTGATGAAATTTGTCTTCTCGCTGGATTTTTCTAGCGGACTTGAATCAACGGATGATGAATGCTCACTAGGAGACAAATCGTCACCCCGACCAGGTGATGAGTCGCCCGAACCCTTCAACAGATCCGCCTCCTTTTCGTCTTCAGATGGCGTGTTGACGGTGTCCGAAAAGAAGGCGACGCCGCTGTCAATCATGGACGTGTTGCGGGGTTCAGAAATTACTTTTTCGCTGACAATCTCCTCGTCCTCTTCACGGCAACCATCGTCCAGGGCCGAGTAGTCGTCGCTGGTTGAGAACCGTTTTGAAATTCTGTTCTCCCTGTGCCTCTGGGCATTGGTGCCAGCGAGCTCCATGATGGTCGTGTTCTCGTCCATTTCGAAATTTGGACACTCGCCGATGTAACGGCTCAGGTCTAGTTTCAAAACTTCGACTTCAATATTTGTAGTCTCAGCCTCTGAGAGATTTTTTTCTGTTCCTTGAATTATTGTGGATTGAGCCTTTGTGGCCTGAACGTCTGTGGTTTGAATTTCTATGAACTGAACATCAGTGGCTTGAGTTTCCGAAGATAGACAACCCGTGGGTTCAATCTCTGTGGGCTTCATGTCCCTGTTACATATACCGCCTTTCAAAGCAGTAATGTCCGCTGTCGGATCTTGTAAATCCGAAAGGTCATTTATCTCATCAGCTCGTGTTTTAGTTGCCAATTTTAGTATTTGATCTCCACTCTCAGTCAATGTTTCATGTGTCGTGATTGTGGGGATTCGCGTATCATCCCCGGTCAAAACATGTGGAGATTCGAACAAATGATTCATTTCTGGATTGCTAATAACATCCATATCCACTGTTTTCGTTTCTGCGGCCGACCCAGTATACAAAATATGTCCAGCTTCCAACAAAGGATCCATTCCTAGATTGTTACTAAAATCCATATCCACTGTTAGCGCTTCTGCAGCAGACCCCGAATCACATACCAGTGACGGAATTAGGTTGAAATCAACAACTTTACTGACTTCTTCTATCAGCAAACCTCGTTGACCTTCTTCTGCGACTTCTTGATGTTCCCGTGTGGACTCAGGATCTTGACCATTCGAAACTTCGTTTGCTTCCACTGTAGAATGCGTCGCAGCTGTGACACCCAAGCCGGACACTGTAGCTGGTTGACCATCTTCCCCAAGACTTTCATTTGGCAACTCCATACCGCCCAATCTTTTGTGTTGTTATTGTTTAACTGTGCAGTTCAAATCTTTGAATTACTGCCAAATGTTCCATTCAACCAAAGGCCCCCAGGCGAAAATTTAATCTTCATTTATCGTACAAATAAACATCCAATAGAAAAATTCAACATAAATTTCACCGAAATCTAAATAAAACATTAACTAAATCGTATTTTAAAAAAAATTAAATTAGATTTTTCTTAACTGATTCACATCTAATGAAGCACTTCTGCAATTAAAAAAAAACATAATTATTTTTGAGACTTAAAAGAATGAATCAAACGTGTTTAACACGATGATCTATGAACCGAATGAGTAACCGAGAAATGGTAAGTCTTGATGAAAAAAAACAGCAGAACCACTCAGAAGAAATAATGACACCTCCTGTGAGACGTAACGAGTTTATTAAGACAACACGTAATGGCCGACAGTTAAAGATGTTCGTATTTGCAAGAGAGGTAACTGATGACATATGCTGGTGCTGAAATGTGGACGCATAAAAACGACTGGGCGAGATAAATTATTCTCTCCTAATATACCGAATGATCCTTAAAAATCACGAACGTGTTCCAACATTATATCCCAGTGAATAAGATACTCTCCTCCAAATGACAGACGGACTAAATTTTCTTTATTAAATATTCGTTGTCGTTTTAAAAAAATACCAACTTATTTAGTATTATTTAGGATAGTAATCCTCATCTCATATTATGGAGGCTTAAGATTAGAGATGACAACCTAATGTTGCTTATTTTAAAATAAAGGCCCAAATAGTTTTGGCATGTACCTAAAGTCTACTGATGTGTAGCCTGTAATTTATTATTAACACAGATTAGTAAATTAGTAAAAAGTATATAGTAATTATGACCCCACGAAGGTGTGCTCTAAAGACAGAAAGAATTGATGAGCTGTGCATTCCTATGAAATTTTGGATTTCAGGAATATCGATAACACATAGATGATATGATAGATATGTTCATTTTTTAGGCTGTATGTTTCATTATTTTTATTTAAAATGTAAGAAATTGAAGTCATAGGCCTTTATCTTTCTACATGTGGGTGATTAGGTTGGGAAATTCAATTTAATTATCAGCACTTACATCGCTTTTTAAAAAAAAAAATTAAACGCTTACCGACTCAGTTCTTTGTTTTTGTTTTTATCTCCCATATACCCGCCTTTAAAAAAAATATGATTAGTATTAGTTACACTTTCTATGTAATATTTTATCCAGGATTAATTAATATGATTATTCCCAGAATAATGCTTGCGACAATCAACCTCGACACGATTAGGGAAGCTAAATTTCACAGTACATTTAATCAACTATAGTTTTACGCTTCATATTAAACATCAAGTTATTTTCATGGTTTTAGCTACATTAAATGCCTCGTAAATTTAATGAACGACTATTTTTAATCACTTGAGGAAGGTTTACAACTAGTTGCAACAGAAGATTTATACCCTGATGCCTGGCATTCATCACACACAAAAAAGACTTAAAAATTTCTTTTTGTAAGTTTATCGGCGTCTTTCTCCCTCATACCCCCCCAAACCACGTGTATTTGTGTGAATAAAAACGTTGCTTTAAACAAATGAGAAAATTAGGTAGACTATATAGACAATGATATTTATGCATTTACACCACACAAAAAACGAAGGTGTTAATTAAGGATTGAACGCTACAAATAACCTTTGGAGAATGTCTTTTGCGCACTCAAAAATGTTCAATAAAGTTTCACTTCCTCTTAATATTAATTCCGCGTGTTGACAATTGGGTCTGAAAATAGGGAACATATTGGCAACACTTGGCTGAGCACATCAAGTTAAAATGAAACCCATTACAAAACAACTTGTTCCTCGCCCAAGACCGTTAAAATGAAAGCCATTAAGAAAAGGACTTGCTCCAAACTCATTCATTCCATTCGTTAAGGGGGTTCAAATATTTGCCACATTTGCACACGCAACGATCTTTTGATGTCGCTCACCACCATCACGAAGAAATAATTATTATCCTATAACTTTAACGTAGACATGCAATGCACATACTCTTTAATACATACAGACAGCCGTATTTAACCGGAATTTACACTTACACACATACACATACACACGTATTTAGAGGCGAGCAGGCAGTTTCATACTTTGAATTAATAATAATAAAATTACATGTATATCTATTTATATGCATTTCATACTAACCACATAAATGACAATACGTTATACATCCGCTACGTTAATCATTACACAAAACAAAAAAAAAAAGAAATGTGGTCTCATTAATTTTTAAAATAAAGTTTGAAAAGATGCCTTTTAAGTGCAGTCTTGAAGGACTTATTAGTTGAATTACTACGGATGTGTAATGGTAGAGTATTCCATTGTTTGGCCGCACAAAAAGAGAATGGCCTTTCGCCAAATGTTTTAGTTCGTGTCTAGAGGAGAACAGAGAATGCATGTGTCTGCAGAAGAGCGTAGCTGACGACTTGGTGAGTAGACCGACAGAAGTTCAGTAAGATAGGAAGGACATGAGTCAGAAAAGAAGTTATGACAGAGAACGGCCAGTTTGTAATCAATTTGGTCTTGTACAGGTAGCCAATGAAGTGAGTAAAGTATAGCGGAGTAGCATGGTCATGTTTTTTTTTGCCTTTAGAACTTATCTGGTAGCTGAATTTTGATCTTTCTGTTTTGTTTTTCTATGCATTGTTTTGACAGAAGAGAATTGCAGTAATCAATACGAGCTAGAACAAGAGCACAGACTAGAGTTTTTGTTGCACAAACTGTTAAGTAATGACGGATTGAGATGATCGGACGAATGGTATAGTGTAGACAGAGCGACAGATGTGATTGACGAAGTTGTTGGTAGACATGTTGTCAGAAATAATGTAGCCAATATTTCTAGTTGATGTTTTGAACAGTATATCAGAACTAGCCACCTGAATAGAATTCTGAAGAGACAAAGTACTGCGTGATTTATTGTTACAGAATAGGAGTGCTTCTGTCTTATTAACATTCAGTTTGAGCTTGCTGAATTAATAAATGAACATATCCTTGTAGGCAAAAATTACACACATATATTTTAGACACGAAGTAGGCATGAAAGAAATACATCAAGTTTCATGCACCTACTTAAAGGAAGGAACACGCTCTTACAGTGGCGTCACTAGGGGGTGCAGTGGAGCGGGCACCATCAGAGGGGGACACCAACCCTAGCGACGCCTCAGCGCTCTTAGTAGATTTAAAATAACCTAAACGCCTTCATGGGTTATTTTCTTTACTCATAAAGAATGCAACTTTAATTTTAAAATAAAGACGTATTATCTCGTCTCATATCCCAAGTATCCTTGTCACTTATCCATATGCTCCTTCACCCTGTTCCCCAAAGTTTCTTTTCTCTGATCATTTTTCTCCTCGTCTTTGATCCCAAATCTCAAGCTCTCTAATCCCAAAACTCACGTTCTCTAATCCCAAATCTCATTTTCTCTAATCTCAAATCTCATGTTTTAATCCTAAATCTCATGTTCTCTAATCCAAATACTCATGTTCCCTAATCCCAAATATCATTTTCTCTAATCTCAAATCTCATGTTTTAATCCCAAATCGCATGTTCTTAATCTGAAATCTCTTTTCCCATTATTGACGTCATGTCACTTTTCTCACTTTCTTTCCTTTATCCCACAATGTGGGCCACATTTTTTATTCTATTTTTTCATTTAGACATTTTAAAAAATCAACTGACACATAAGAAAAGTCCCCCCCCCCCCACAC
>MUZC01000640.1:62552-78837 GCA_002072015.1 Radix auricularia | reverse complement strand
ATATAGCCAGCCACGTAATGGTGAGTATATAGCCAGCCACGTAATGGTGAGTATTATACAGCCAGTATCACCCACAAAGCGCTCCTCAAAACGACGCCTGTCAAGTCATGTCTTGACTTCTGATACCTGGATACCCTGGGAATGTGACCCTGAACATGTACTCGATAATGACCTTCTCGGTTTGCATACCAGGCCTCGGGGCCAACATACACGTGTCGAAATAGACGCGCACCACACTGTAAGTATCACAACACACGTACAATATTTCAACACAGGTTAACTATCACAACACACGTGTTCAATCACAACACATGTGATCTATCACATCACACGTGATCTATAACAACACACGGGATCCCTATATCACAACACATGTGATCTACTTTGGATGTAAGTACGGAGTCATTAAGACTATAATTAGTATCACAACTATACCACAACTCCACCCCTGGTTTACCCCTTTACTACACATAAAAGTTACACTCAATCACGCGCAAGTTGTACTGGAATACGGTATCTTTCTCTTATATTTTATACTTTAAGGCTGCCTTGTACTGCTTTAAGTAAATGCTGCAATATCAAACCGTACTGCTCTAAGTAAATGCTCCAATACCCCGCAATATTTGTAAAATCCAAACAATAGGCCGAATAGTTACACTACGTGTAAATTTACCATCAAATAATACACATAGTTGTACTCCAGTAGTACTCTTGCTGTTTTACCTCACTACTCAATCTTATTTTTATACAGCAATACCACACTGGACATACTACAACTGAAGCTATGAATAACTGAAAGCTTTTTGAGGAGTGTAAAATTGAGAAAATCGCCGTGAATTTAGGTACATTGCCTTAAAATTACGTTAAATTACATTTGTGTATGGTATGCAAGAGAGAGAGAGAGAGAGAGAGATAAGCAAGAGACAAAGCGTAGAAGAGAGAGGGGGGAGTGGAACGTGTAGGTAAACCAACTATCAACAATAATCGGCGCAGGAACCAATTATCAAAACAACCGCTGCAGTAACAACTATGAAAACAAAAATAATCGGCGTATTACCGACTACCAACTACCAACCATAACAAATGCGGTAACCAACTATCAACAACGTACACAGTAACCAACCATCACGAACAAATTATTCAGCAACATTTATCCACTAAAATCACCAAACTAAAATTAAAGGTGTTTTTTTTTCTCCCTGATATAGCACGACGAAGAACACATCAAATCCATTTCGAAAACAAACGTCATTACCATTCCATCGTTCCAATGAAGATTTGGAACGAGAACATGGAAGAACTGACGTCACAAGGGTCACAGGAGAGGGTAACGCTATCCTTTAGATGAGATGAGGGTAGTCAACGTTACAAGAGGTGGGAGATAAGGAGACTGGTTGAGTAGTGTGACGCCTCACACGGTAACATGGAGGCACGAGTTGAGAGGGGGTAAGGTGTGTGTGTGGGGGGGGGGCGCTCTACTCACCGCCTTCTGTTTGGCCAAAGAGGGGAGACTACTAAAAGAAAAATAACAACACACGCGCCCAGACTTCCGCAGGTAAAACGAGTTAATCACCAGAAGGGCCTCGTGCGAGTGCGCATGTCACAGAGTCTCGCTTTGATTAATTGTTTTATTTAAAAAAAAAAAAAAAAGATGGAATGTTTCAGTGAAGAAATACTTGATATACTTGTAACTTGCTTCATCAACACTGACTTGTGGAAAGAAGATGGAGTCATTAAATGTTGTTGTTGTTGTTTTAAAGAAACGAACAATAAACATTAAACGAAAGTATTAAAAGTAAATTAATTTTCTTTTTAAATTTAACAGATGTACCTTAAAACCGTTGTCTCTGACGATAACATCCATGAGGAAAGTCTAAAAAGAAAAACGTAATTGTATAATCTGGTAATTGGGAGCCTGTCCGAAATGCACATTTCATGAGTAGTTTGTTGTCAACTTCAAACTCAAACTGTGACAAGGAAATGCAAATTCTGAAGCTGTTTTGCTCTTAACCCATTAAGCTGTAGATTTTGATGGAGATGTGTCTCACTCGTGAGAGCGCGTTAATTAAAGAATGGGCAAAATCTGCTAAAATTGAAGTGTCACAGAAACAGCAGCAATGGTGAAATGGAAGTGTCACAGAAACAGCAGCACTGGTGAAATGGAAGGGTCACAGAAACAGCAGCAATGGTGAAATGGAAGGGTCACAGAAACAGCAGTAATGGCGATCCCCTCAATGAGATTATTGTTATACGAGCTAGCGATGCCAATGTTTAGACTCGCGTCTACAACTTTCATCAAAGTTTCACGCGCTTGTAGCTGGTTGCTTAAAAAATGGCTAATGGCTGAATGTTGGTGAACTTGAAACTATAGCCATAAATTTACAGGCTAATTCAATGTGCTAGAAAAAGATCAGAGACCATTATTGGTATATATAATTATTCCAGTGCACATGTGTTTTAAAAAAAAGTAGAGTGAGATGTTTATTTTCATACATTGATTTCTTTTGACACTATTATTTATATAACGTTCGACTTGATCTTCTTCTCACAAGTTATGCATAAGACGTACACCCGAATCCATATATTACAGCCGTGATTAACAACATTAGCCATACAATCATGGCACGTTTAAGTACATTTTAAAATGTTGATGAAAATGTGAACTCGCAAACACATTGCTACAACACAAATATTTTAAGAAAGTGTGGGGACAACAAAAGTGTACGCTAATAGAAGTTGAGGTCGGTACTGAATCTGACCAATTACATTAAATGTAGACATCGGCTTTCGTAAACATTTGTAAAATGATGAACCAAACTGCCATAGTTAAAATACGTACAAGTAGAAAATAAGGCAAATGTGCAGCAAAGAAATCCTAGATGTCATGTCGCAGTTGACCTCAGAAGCAAAGACATCCTTTAAGATGTCATGTCGCAGTTGACCTCAGAAGCAAAGACATCCTATAAGATGTCATGTCGCAATTGACAACAGAAGCAAAGACATCCTATAAGATGTCATGTCGCAGTTGACCACAGAAGCAAAGACATCCTAGATGTCATGTCGCAACTCGCAATTGACCACAGAAGCAAACAGTTGTCAACTTTGACATCATCGCCAAAATTTCGACAAATAAACAAGTGGGTGAATCCTGGACGCAAAAAATACTTTAAGAAGAATATTTAGTTTTTAAATTAAATTTCTAAGGTATTTTTAACCCCATTTCCCCTGGGAAAAATGCATTCATATAATTTATATATTTCAAATGTCTGTCCTGTCTGTTCGAGCTTGCACAAGAAATTACTCCTAAACCATACCCGATAGAGGGATCGAGTCTTTTGCAAATATGTTAAGGAGGTCCCAAGGATGGGCACGGGCCCAAAAAAAAATCCCCAAAAGGTTTACTCAATTTTCAGGGGGGGGGGGATATCAGTATTTTATCGATTTCTCGGCGACCATAACAGCTTGAAACAACGCAAATGATAGGTAATAATATTAAGAACAATGTGGGAAAAGTAATTTTTTAAAAATCTCTTTTCGTTCGACTCCCTTAATTTTAACAATTTTTAGATATCAGTTTACTTTCAGAATTATTGATTTGAAATTAATTTTAATGTAATCTAGAATGATTTCCAATGAATAAAAAGTTGGAAATTGCGTTTAAATACTCATTAGAGTTTGTTTTTTTTTTTTTACCGAACTTGTTTTAATTTTTTTTTTTTTTTTTTTTTATTCTTAAAGTTGGGATGCTATGAGAGATACCAAAAAAAAAAAAAACATTTTTTTTTAAAATAGCAAAACATTGAAATTTTTTTCAAGATTTTTTTAAAATTCGAATGTTGACATGCTACATAAAGCAGTGTTTCCTACATCTGCGCAAAATCAAAGATATCTGACAATGCCACGCAGCAGTTTAGAATTACCACGGAGAAAATTTCGATAATGATAATATAATGTATGTGTTTGTGGGGTTTAAAATTGTACGCACACAGACACACATAAATGGATGATGTGCAGCTTTGCACACGATCTGTTAGTTTGCACACCGACTAACGCATATTAGAAGGGACATTGCTCAAGAGGTATTACGATCGGCTTGAGGTTGTAGCTCAGAAGGTAGGAATAGCTTTTTACTTTGAGTGAGGCCGGCGGCTAGGGTCAAAAGGTCACCAAAGTGTGCAGACCAAAGGTTTCTACTTTCGAAAGCAACATTTTATGTGGGGATCGGAGAGACATAACGGATGGTTAGAAGTTAGAGGAAGGAAACAATAAGAATAGTTAAGCCTGAGCATGTGACACGTGAAAGTAAGCATGATCTCCCTTGAAGGGGACTCCTTCGTATATGAAGATACAGAATGAGTACAGTCGGATTTATTATCACTAAAACTATTCCTGTTCAGGGTTTTGAATTTGTACAATTCACGACAATTAAACGTGAAAACCTCTATGGCCACCCAGACCAAAACTTCCCAATCCCAGAGCCACAAACGTCTGCCTCAGTTCGTCTCAGTTCTAAACAACAGCACAGAAAGGCTGGCGCCCAGCTCTCATCACAGCACTGTTAGCACCTGTGAACGTGTGTTACACACCAAACTTCCGCTTCCAACTCAACCCTCCTGACGTTTACATTGTTGTTTTTAACTCGAGGAGAGAAGAGTAAAACATGGCGGCCAGGAAGGAAAACATTCCGCGAGAAGAACACAAAAATGTTTAAGTAGTTAAAAAATATAGCTTTCATGGTGGTGTAATTTTAAAAAGGATAGTTGCCAGATTTTTCTCCATCCATATTCAACTGGATTTTTTTTTCTATTTTACCTGCCGGTGGGTTCACAGAACGTAGCCTTTAGGGTGTCATAATTAACATTTAAAAAAAAAAAAACGATAGAACGATTCTGGGCGGGGATAAGTGGGAGAGACATGATTTTAAAAAATTTTCACAGTAATTCAATATTAACTTTGCCAATTTTTTTCCTAGGATATAGATTTCTACATTGTACATTGAGATTTTCCTTTCCAAATTTGTCCAGTACAATTTTAACATTCTTCCATACATCTTCTTTTGTTTCTATTACGACAGTCAGAATAATAAAATTAACCACATCAAGTTTTTTTTCCGTTAACAAAATTGTAAACCTCATTTTGGTAAAGTATTCGATACTTTCAAATTCATTCATTAATTGAGGTCACATGACCGCAAGATCGCGTTCACCACCTTAAACGTCGGGTCCGAACTTTTGTGGAAATATTTTTAAATAAAAGCAAATGATGGTGGTCAAAATTAGGAACTCATTCTAGACTGCCGTATTGGGGTCTAGGACACAGGCACCATGAGACATTATTATAGACTTGATTTTTTATGAACATGTCATCGATGGAGGCCTTGTGGCTGGATTAAAAGACATGATTCGGAGAATGTATGACTGGGATCCAAAGACAAACACTATGGGCGGGTGGGAAAGGGAATTTAAAGAAAGATAGAAAGAAAGAGTGAAAAAAGAAAGAAAGAAAGTAAGAAAGAGTGAAAGAAAGAAAGAAAGAAAGAATGAATGAAAGAAAGAAAGAAAGAAAGAAAGAAAGAATGAAAGAAAGAAAGAAAGAAAGAAAGAAAGAAAGACAGAAAGAAAGAAAGAAAGAAAGAAAGAATGAAAGAAAGAAAGAATGAAAGAAAGAAAGAAAGAAAGAAAGAAAGAAAGAAAGAAAGAAAGAAAGAAAGAAAGAAAGAAAGAAAGAAAGAAAGAAAGAAAGAAAGACTTGTTTTGCTATTAAAAAAGCAAGTAAAATTCTGGCTGCTGCTGGGTATTAAAAGAAAGAATGATTGCTCTCTTCAGTGATAAATGCCCTCTCAAGTTAACGAAGGAAAACGTCTCCTAAATGTTTTTGTGTGAGTATTTGTTTATTATAGAGGGATAGAAAAAAAATCAGTAATGGTGACATCAAGGAATGCAACTATTTCAGTAGCCTTAACGCAACACTTTTCATTTTATGAGGTTTTGTGGATGGAACATTGCAAATGGTGAAGCCGAAATTCACTTGTTACCAAAAATCTTGATTTAAAAATAAGGGTGAACCGAATTCAAATTTTAAAATCCGTCTGGAGCCGGATTTGGACGGATTCTTAAAATGGCTGGAACCGGATTTGCCAAAGCCGGAACCATTGTATATGTATATATTTTATGGCACTACCACTGGCCGGATTCAGGAAATAAAATTCTGCCGGAGCCGGATTTTGTTTAACTTGCCGGATTCCGGATTTTCCCGGAGCCGAATTCCGGTACGCCCCAATTTAAAAACTCTCCCACTTTGCGACAGTTCCAAAACAGTGTGACACAAATAGAATTATATCCTAATTGGTCTCATTGTAAAAAAATTTACAGCGTAACTGAAGCTTTTCCTTGTACAGAGCTCAACATTTTCAAGCTGAACCGAACAACAGAGCACATACATTTCAGCTTTCAGAACTAACAGTCGATAAGTCCCTGGTTGGTGAAATAATTAATGCTAGGGCTGTCCGCGTCTGGTGGAGTTTAGACCTAGGGGCCATTTTCTGCTGGCGTGAACAGGAAAGAGAGATAACCAGATTTTTCTTTTCGTTTAAAAAAGCACGCAGTAACTTTATGGTTATGGAAGATGTGTTTTCAGTTACAGAAGAGTTCCCGGCTGTCAGGGGTAATAATTAGAGGACAAGATAACTATAGGAAAAAAAAAGAAACGAGCAAGTTCTGACAGGTATATCATAAGAACAGATAACAACAATATAAGATTCTACAAGCTATGTCGGGTAAATTTTAACAGGATACCAAATTATAAGAGTAATCAAACTGTGTCGGGGATATTATAGATAAATAACAACTACACAAAAGTTACCAAACTGGTTCTGGTATATAAAGAAATATAACAAATAACTATTATGCGTTACCAAACTCGGTCTGGTGTATATAGATACATAACAATAACAACAACTATGTAAGAATAACTAAGTTGTACCCAGACTCTATGGATACATATGACAAAGATACTTAAAAATATGGATACATAACACAATTTGTTTCTGGCTTATTTATAGATAATTGCATAAATTGATTGAAATTGATCCCTTACAGACCATGAAGGTCCGTGGGAGCAAGTGAAGTAGCGTTCACAAGTTTCATTGACCACTAACGAGCATGGGATTGTGTGGTTAGCACAGTACCACGGCTCGAACTCGTGACTCTAGTTCTTGCAGCGGTTTAGTAGTCCGGCTCGCTACAATTTTGACCATCGCGCCCAAACCAGATAACTACATAGGCTACTACATACGAATAAACAAGTTAGTAAAGAAACGCGATGGGTACGGGCTAATGGAAATCATAAATAATCACTAATTACATGCAGCTTATACATAATAAACATTGATTACATGGTATGTAAAACATGCAGCTTATACATAATAATCATTGATTACATGGTGTGCATAACATAAAATTAACTCAAAGATGTGAATAATCAATGATTGCCGAGAACATGAGAATGAAATACGATTGAGAGAAACGTATACATTTTCAAAGTTTAAATTTTACAAACAGATTGATTCTTTTCTTTATATATTCTTAGTGGGGGGATGGGTGTTGGCTTGGATAAGATTTGCAAGGCAATAATGAAGTTCCGTAAATTTATATTTGACAATTAAGCGCTACAGCGCTAAGTGTGACTCAGGGGACGGAGGTATAATGTAATAAATCATTTATATCCTGAAAAAACTTCTCTAAACATGTGCAGCACTTGCAACTAATATTGATTTTAAATTCAGTAGTTCTCCAGTTGTTGTTTTTTTTAACGGAGAAACCCGAAACTTTCAGGACATATTTTAAAAGTTAGGACACAAAAAGTGGTAAATTTAAGCACAGACAGAAGAAGAAATATCATGAACATCAACTTTTCAACAATATCTCAAGATAAAAATTAAACTTTAGGACATTGCAGGAAATATTTTTCTTGCCAGGATTTTTGGAAAATAAAAAACACAAGCAGATTTTCCGAACATCGTGGAATTCCATGCGGCTGTCTGAACCTTGTTTTACAAGCAACAAACACTTCGAAGCATGTTCCTTTTTCTAGTGGGATCATAAATCACTCAGATTAAGTATCCTTATACCGTTCTTACAATCAGAAGATGGGTTTGGTTTTCAAGCGAGGTCATTGATACTGCAGGGTTAAGACGGCAGCCAGGCCAGGTAAAAAGAAATGAGGTTTTAGGAGACCCTTTGAAAGAGAGACAACCATACAACGAATGTGTCGGTGAAACGCCTCCGCCTGCGATAAGTCAAAACTTTATGCAGATATTTACGTCCGCCTTACCTGCTGCTTCTCTTATCCTCTGACGAAAGCTGTGGCTGTCATCCATGACGTCAGGACTGGACAGCGCGCTGTTCCCTGCCCCACCACTGCTCCCACTGCTGCTCCTTCTTGGCGTGGACATTTCTAAGCCGTTGGAATGGTCCACAATGCACCGCTCACTCGCAGACGACACGCGGGGGTAATCCGTGACAAAGAATGACTCCCACGAAAATCACAAACTGTCATGATACTTATGACTTGAATAAAAATTTAAAAACTTTCACTAAATGTGTTCCTTCACTACACGTATAAACAATCACAGATTTATTTACCTTTATATATATATATATAATAATAAGTTAAACAGCATTTCATAACATTACTTAAAGGGGTTAAATTAATTCGATGTAAGCTAAAAATAGAGCATACTTTAATTTACCTTTCATAATACTATTTTATTTCTTTTTTTTCTCCAAAAATATGTTCCAGCTGTCGTTTGTTTAGGAAAATTTTGCGTAAAAAGTATTAGAGAGTATTATTTGTAAAGTAATTCCAATTATAGTAAATAAAAATTAAAATAATAGTCTAATAATAGAGTTGGAATAGAAGGGTTTTAAAAACCCATTTAAAAACATTTAAGCTTAAATTGATTGAAAAGGAATGGCTTTAATATCGGTAGACTAAAAATCAGAAACACAATCTTTGAACGATGTACATACACATCAACAGAACTCGGTTAGGCTGCTTTAGAATAGTTCCCTCGATTTACCTGCAATAAAAATGATATTTGTAAGCAATACAATAGAATCTTCAAGATTTTTAATAAAAAAAAGGGTGAGTATAAGACTTGTTAAATTAAATGTTTATTGATTATTTTTTTTTAATGAATAGATTATGGTTTAACTATGGGACAATAAAGACACTGACATTGTAACTTTGTAGCAGTTTGAGATTCCCTGATCATAAACTTACAAGCTGTACTCGTATGGGTAATCAGCTAACACACTCTAATGAGCTTATGATTACAAACCCTCATTAAGCCCCGCCAAGTACCTCAAAAAGATGTTCTATTGTTTGGGAAGTGTTTGTCTAACCACTTCAGTGTTTAATTGACCGCACTTTGACTAGATTTTAAAAAAAATTAGAACACACAATTTACGTTTCTGGATTACCGCATGTGCTTAGAGTGAGTTTTATCGTGTATTCTATTTCCTCTATTCTCCAGAGATCTTCTATTGAGTCTATTGCACGTTTCATTTCATGTTTTCCCTGCTCTCATATTATTGAGTTTGGCAGCTTTGTTTTCTGTAGTGGTTGGTAGGTAAGGGATCAAGGGATTGATTTATATATTTTTAATAGTAATTTATTTTTAAAATATTTTTATGTCCATTATTTTAAAATTACGATAAAAAAACTAAAAATTAGAAGAGCTATATTTACATATTTTAAAACTCGCCATCAAGACTTTATATAACCACAAGGCAGTAAACAAGAAGAAAATTATTTTAACAATTTTTTTTAATGCCGTTAGCGATGAAAGTGACCCAATATATTTTTAATTTATATTTTTTAAATAAAAATTAATTTAAGTATACTTGTTAAAAAGGGGCCACCCGTAAATGACGTCACGCGCCTAAATAAAATGGGGTGAGGGGGTTACGCATTTGTGACGAGGGGTGGGGGGATTTTTTAGAAATGTGACTTCACGTCAAAAAATGGGAACCTTGAAATAAAAGTCACACTTAAATATTTGATTGTTTTCTATTGATTTAATGAGGCTTTCAGTGGCTTTACACATGTTAGGATATAAGAGTGCAGACTGACACTAAATACATACTTAACTGACAAAAAAATAATTTGCAACAAGCTAATTTTCAATAATAAAATATAGCTTTTTTGTTGAGGGGGGGAGGGGGGTCAAAGCTTTGAAACGTCTTAATGGAGGGGGGGGGCAATATTTGTGACGTCTTATTGGAGGGGGGGGCAATATTTGTGACGTCTTATGGAAGGGGGGGTCTACGTTTTTGTAACGAAGTGTGACGGGGCGGAAGGGGAATACAAATCGTCTGAAATCGTGTGACGTCATTTATGGGCGGCCCCAAAGCTTATTATAACCTCTGCCGTATTAACTACTGTATTAGAAAAAATAATAATATTAACATTATTAAACAGGATTCAACCAAATTACTCTCAAGTGAATTTTAGTATAATTGCTAAATTGAAATAGTTCAGTATTATGATTAGTATTAGGATTATTCGGTTAAGAGTTCAAAGGCTAAAATTGTATAAAAATCTAAAACTGCTCAGCATTTTAGATAATATGCATATCAATATAATCAAAAAAGAATTTGGAGATGAGTTTGTAGCAGATATACAGTAACGAAAAACAAAGGTGTGGAATTTTAAAGAAATTGAATGTAATTTTACTAAAATATGACATGGAAATGAAATCTTTCTTTCAGAGTAGATTTCTAATATTGTTTTATTGTGCTAACTATCCTACATTCTGACCGCCGCCCAGTTTCCCCTGGTGGATAGGGTGACCCCTGTCTGACAGAAGAAAAAACAGCCCCCCCCCTACTACCAAGCGTGTGCCGTCTGGATAAAGTAAGGCGGATGTAACAAAGCAAAGGAAGACTGGAAGAGAAAAATTGGCAACGTGATAAGAATACAGGCGACCAACAACATAATTGTCACGGCGCCCCATGGCAGTGGTTCTATGGTACCGAACGGGATAGGTGTATGGCGCCCCATGGGAGTTATGCAACAACACTACACTGGAGTGATGCTACAGCGTTACCCTGGAGTGATGCTACAGCGTTACACTGGAGTGATGCTACAGCGTTACCCTGGAGTGATGCTACAGCGTTACACTGGAGGGATGCTACAGCGTTACACTGGAGTGATGCTACAGCGTTACACTGGAGTGATGCTACAGCGCTACACTGGAGTGATGCTACAGCGTTACACTGGAGGGATGCTACAGCGCTACACGGGAGTGATGCTAGAGGCCTACACTGGAGTGATGCTACAGCACTACACTGGAGTGATGCTAGAGGCCTACACTGGAGTGATGCTAGAGGCCTACACTGGAGTGATGCTAGAGGCCTACACTGGAGTGATGCTACACCGCTACACTGGATTGATGCTACAGCGTTACCCTTGAGTGATGCTACAGCGCTACACTGGAGTGATGCTAGAGGCCTGCACTGGAGAGATGCTACACCGCTACACTGGAGAGATGATACAGCACTACACTGGAGTGATGCTACAGCGCTACACTGGAGTGAAGCTACAGCGTTACACTGGAGGGATGCTACAGCGCTACACTGGAGTGATGCTACAGCGCTACACTGGAGTGATGCTACAGCACTACACTGGAGTGATGCTACAGCCATACACTGGAGTGATGCTAGAGGCCTACACTGGAGAGATGATACAGCGCTACACTGGAGTGATGCTACAGCACTACACTCGAGTGATGCTAGAGGCCTACACTGGAGTGATGCTAGAGGCCTACACTGGAGTGATGCTAGAGGCCTACACTGGAGAGATGATACAGCGCTACACTGGAGTGATGCTACAGCACTACACTGGAGTGATGCTAGAGGCCTACACTGGATAGATGCTACACCGCTACACTGGAGTGATGCTACAGCGTTACCCTTGAGTGATGCTACAGCGCTGCACTGGAGTGATGCTACAGCACTACACTGGAGTGATACTAGAGGCCTACACTGGATAGATGCTACACCGCTACACTGGGGTGATGCTACAGCGTTACCCTTGAGTGATGCTACAGCACTACACTGGAGTGATGCTAGAGGCCTACACTGGATAGATGCTACACCGCTACACTGGATTGATGCTACAGCGTTACCCTTGAGTGATGCTACAGCGCTACACTGGAGTGATGCTAGAGGCCTGCACTGGAGAGATGCTACACCGCTACACTGGAGTGATGCTACAGCGCTACACTGGAGTGATGCTACAGCATTACCCTTGAGTGATGCTACAGCGCTACACTGGAGTGATGCTACAGCGCTACACTGGAGTGATGCTACAGCGTTACCCTGGAGTGATGCTACAGCGTTACCCTGGAGTGATGCTACAGCGTTACCCTTGAGTGATGCTACAGCGTTACCCTGGAGTGATGCTACAGCGTTGCCTTGAGTGTTGCTACAGCACTACACTGGAGTGATGCTACAGCGTTACCCTGGAGTGATGCTACAGCATTACCCTGGAGTGATGCTACAGCGTTACCCTGGAGTGATGCTACAGCGTTACCCTTGAGTGATGCTACAGCGCTACACTGGAGTGATGCTACAGTACTACACTGGAGTGATGCTACAGCGTTACCCTGGAGTGATGCTACAGCGCTACACTGGAGTGATGCTACAGCACTATCCTAGAGAGATGCTACTGCCCTACACTGGAGTGATGCTACAGCCATACACTGGAGTGATGCTACAGCATTACACTGGAGTGATGCTACAGCGCTACACTGGAGTGATGCTAGAGGCCTACACTGGAGAGATGCTACTCCGCTACACTGGAGTGAAGCTACAGCATTACACTGTAGTGATGCTACAGCACTACCCTAGAGAGATGCTACAGGCCTACACTGGAGTGATGCTACAGCGCTACCCTAGAGAGATGCTACTGCCCTACACTGGAGTGATGCTTCAGCCCTACACTGGAGTGATGCCACAGTGTTACCCTGGAGAGATGCTACAGCAATACACTGGAGTGATATTACAACGCCCCACGAGAATGATGCTACAGCGTTACCCTACAGAGATGCTACACCTCTACACTGGAGTGATGCTACGGCGCTTCCCTGGACTGATAGCGCTACACTAGAGATGCTCTTGCAACCCACGAAAATGGTGCCATGGCACACCAACGTCCAACGGGTGTGTTGCTTTTGCGCCCAGTAAGAGTGGTGCTATGATGCCATACTGAAGTGATTCTCTGGCGCCACAGGAGAGTGGTGCCATGGCGCCCCACTACAGAGGTGCTGAATGATATTAGCTTTGCACAGAAATTACCATTATTTCTCTTCAAATTAACTTGAAATTGTTTGGTTGTAGTTATATACATATTCTTCTAATAGCGGCCATGTTAAATAGAAGTGACTCTCATCGATAAATTGGTACTGACATCCTAACGTTTAAAGAGAGAAACTGTGGTGACCCGCGCACGTCAGAGTTGGCAATAGAAGTAATAATTTCTCAACGTAAATATAACCCTTTCAATAACATTTACCAGTAATCCAACATGGCCCTTGAAGTTTCGTGGTCACCAATAAAATATTGAGAAACACTGATCTTCAGCCCTTTTAAATTCACGGTCTGCTGCGTAATAATAAACAGGAAATCATCTTCGTTAGCAACTATATTAAATCTGCATAAAATGGGTGTATTATATGTAAGGGTACAGAACTCAATGATATTTGCGTAAAAAATGTTTGAAAGAGAATTTTCAAGGGAGAGAAAAATGGCATAAAGGGAAATAAGCGAGAATTAAATTTATTGAAAATTTTAAGTATATTACAATGTTTGTATTCCAATATTAAAACTAACTATTAAAATAGGTTTAAGCCCCTAAAAATATCTTTAATATCCCACAGTATTATTAAAATTTTGAGAGAGACCGCGCTAAAAAAAAATTCAGCTTTTGACTAAGATTTCAAATTAAATAATAACTTTTAAAAATTGGATTTAAGTTTGCTTGCAACGAACTTCCAATAATACAATTTACAAATCCTAATACATAAGCATGGTGCAGTATTTCTAAACATATAAAAATTCTTTTAAAAAACGTGATTTTGGTATACTTGAAATGCGAAGAAAATTAGGTGTGGGGGGGGGGGCATGCTTAGTATAAGACATTGACGCTTCAATCATTGACATCCGATAGGTTGCAAATACTGATTTTAAAGAAGTTGTGCATCTCTTTAATGTGCTGATAATTTTTTTTTTTAAAGTTACACAGGCTGACCCCGATTAGATGTTTAAATATTTTAGTTCATTCTTTACATGTCTGACATTCCGTTGTACCAGTTAAGTTCATTCTTTACATGTCTGACATTCCGTTGTGCCACTTTAGTTCTTTCTTTATATGTCTTACATCCCATTTGGTCCCTTTCGAACATTCTTTATACTTATGTCTTACATCCCATTGTACCACTTAAGTTCATTCTTTATGTCTTACATCCCAATGTACCACTTTATTTCATTCTTTATATGTCTTACATCCCGTTGTACCAGTTTAGTTCATTCTGTATATGTCTTCCATTCCGTTGTACCAGCAATTTCGTGACACAGGAAATTTAGTGGTACACAATCCAACGCATCGAAAACCCCTGTAACAGGGTGTTCATGTGAGTCTAGGCTGCTATTCAATGTATAGGACCCAGTCCAAGTGTAGCTCGAGAACCCCTGTAACAGGGTGTTCATGTGAGTCTGGGCTGCTATTCAATGTATAGGACCCAGTCCAAGTGTAGCTCGAGAACCCCTGTAACAGGGTGTTCGTGTGAGTCTGGGCTGCTATTCAATGTATAGGACCCAGTCCAAGTGTAGCTCGAGAACCCCTGTAACAGGGTGTTCATGTGAGTCTGGGCTGCACACAGGATAAAATGAATTAAGCCAGGCACACTCCATGTGCTTTTAATTTTTGTAGCCCACCCCCCTCCATTCTCTGCTCAGTCCCTCAGTATCAATAATGTAGTGTTGTTTTTTTCTATACCCCAATGTATAAATTGTCGTAACTACGTCTACGCCCTTGGGTGCAACAATGTCATAACCTCTCATCAAGTTCGGAAATCCCCAGCTGTAATTATTTGGTCATGTCTGTACAGGTAGTGAGGCCCTGAACTGAAGTGGGTGGGGGGTGGGGGCGGGGGTATTGACAGGTGGTTTTTTTTTATTTATTTATTTTTTTTAAATATTTTATTTTAAGTATTATCACAAGCTGATTCCTTCGCAGCGCGCTAATTTACAAAACCAGAGACAAGAGTGTCAAAACTGTTACAGAGAATGAGACCAAAGCGCTTAAAATTGTGTGATAATAGATACACATCAAGAGATCTATTCAACTAATCGCGATTACCTGTTTAAAAAACTGTTTTTTTTAGTGTGAACAAGTTTAATATTGAGGACGATGTGTTTAACCGAAATACAAGTCCTGTTATGGGATGTCTTTGATATACTATGGGGCCCTACTTGAAAACCGAAGATATGTGGACCCGTTTCTATAATTAGATCTGCATCTGGCCTAATAAATGTGTTGAAATGCTACATGTTCCACGGTGACTTGCTTTATGTTCCATGATGACCTGCTTTATGTTCCATGGTGACCTGCTTTATGTTCCACGATGACCTTCTTTATGTTCCATGGTGACTAGCTTTATGTTCCATGATGACCTTCTTTATGTTCCATGGTGACCTGCTTTATGTTCCATGGTGACCTGCTTTATGTTCCATGATGACCTTCTTTATGTTTTATGGTGACCTGCTTTATGTTCCATGGTGACCTGCTTTATGTTCCACGATGACCTTCTTTATGTTCCATGGTGACTTGCTTTATGTTCCATGATGACCTTCTTTATGTTCCATGGTGACCTGCTTTGTGTTCCATGATGACCTGCTTTATGTTCCACGATGACCTTCTTTATGTTCCATGGTGACTTTCTTTATGTTCCACGATGACCTTCTTTATGTTCCATGGTGACTTGCTTTATGTTCCATGATGACCTGCTTTATGTTCCATGGTGACTTGCTTTATGTTCCACGATGACCTGCTTTATGTTCCACGATGACCTTCTTTATGTTCCACGATGTACTGCTTTATGTTCCATGGTGACTTGCTTTATGTTCCACGATGACCTTCTTTATGTTCCATGGTGACTTGCTTTATGTTCCACGGTGACCTGCTTTATGTTCCATGGTGACTTGCTTTATGTTCCATGATG
>MUZC01000640.1:33560-62301 GCA_002072015.1 Radix auricularia | reverse complement strand
CTTTATGTTCCATGGTGACTTGCTTTATGTTCCACGATGACCTTCTTTATGTACCATGGTGACTTGCTTTATGTTCCATGATGGCCTGCTTTATGTTCCATGGTGACTTGCTTTATGTTCCACGATGACCTTCTTTATGTTCCATGATGACCTGCTTTGTGTTCCACTGTGACCAGCTTTATGTTCCACGATGACCTTCTTTATGTTCCATGGTGACTTGCTTTATGTTCCATGATGACCTTCTTTATGTTCCATGGTGACCTGCTTTATGTTCCATGATGACCTGCTTTATGTTCCACGATGACCTTCTTTATGTTCCATGGTGACTTGCTTTATGTTCCACGATGACCTTCTTTATGTTCCATGGTGACTTGCTTTATGTTCCATGGTGACCTGCTTTATGTTCCACGGTGACCTGCTTTGTGTTCCACTGTGATCTTCTTTATGTTCCATGGTGACTTGCTTTATGTTCCACGATGACCTTCTTTATGTTCCACGGTGACCTGCTTTATGTTCCACGGTGACCTGCTTTGTGTTCCACTGTGACCAGCTTTATGTTCCACGATGACCTTCTTTATGTTCCATGGTGACTTGCTTTATGTTCCATGATGACCTTCTTTATGTTCCATGGTGACCTGCTTTATGTTCCATGATGACCTGCTTTATGTTCCACGGTGACCTTCTTTATGTTCCATGGTGACTTGCTTTATGTTCCCCGATGACCTTCTTTATGTTCCATGTTGACTTGCTTTATGTTCCACGGTGACCTGCTTTATGTTCCACGGTGACCTGCTTTGTGTTCCACTGTGACCAGCTTTATGTTAAATGATGACCTGCTCTATGTTCCAAGGCGACCTGCACACACAATTTGAGATGTTCCCTATCTCCCAGCGATTGATCAAAGGGCAATTTACTGATCACGCTGATTACGTCCCCTAATTAATTTAGAAACACATTAACACCCTCAACAGCTGGCGCCTCTAAGAAAACATAAACTGAAGACGTCATATCGAAAAGGTTACAACACAGAAAATATTTATTTGTAGCAATCTACTTGAATTGAGGACTTAATATCGCGGCTATGCGACAACTCGTTGAAGTGAACGAGATTAGCAGAAGTGATGAACGTTATGTCATCAGAAATGAACCCGTAATTACTATTCCGTATTACCTCCTCATAACAAGATGAAATTGAGACATGCGGGGGAGAAGGGGGGTATGTACAATGATTTCATGCTGTCCTTATTCCGTAGTCAAGAATAAACACATACGAATTCTCGTTCTTCCCGTCCGGAATTCGGACGTGAAATGGGTTGCCAGAGGAATCCATGCAAGAAAACCGACACATTATCATTTTAAAGTCTTATTAAAAATGCAAGACTAGACACCAATCATGGATACTGGCAGGACGCAATAATATCTTTCATAGAGGGAGCGTCTGTAACAGATAAGTAAGATAAATTCACGACCAATTATTTTTTTAACAGGCTTGGATCAACTAGATATGGCTTGAGAACCACTGATCTAGTTATTACTGCCCAACGTTGTGGCGCTTTGTCACTTTTTTTTTAAAACTTTATTTCGCGAGGCTCTGGTGACGAAACGTTGGCTCTCATAAAGTCCACAAAGCATTGGTTAAAAACCACTGATTTAACTTATACCCTGGCTCCTAACGTTAGGAGGTATTTAGGTGTCTCTACTCCATTTTATATCCTCCCTCCCTCTCTATCCTCACCCACCCTCTCCGTTTTTTCAGTGGTGATGATCCAGCTCTTAGCGACCGATACTGGACAGAATAATTTACAACTGACCAATAAAAGCCACCGGAGGTATGGACAGAGACAGACATGTGTCATAAATCACATTTAACCCCTGCACCGCTTTGTGGGCAAGTAGCAAGAGGTTGACATTAGTTGATATTGTGGTCCAAGAGGACGTCATGTTTATAGTCCGAGAGAAGGGCCGTGGTGGTGTCCAAGAGGACGTCATGTTTATAGTCCGAGAGAAGGGCCGTGGTGGTGGTCCAAGAGGACGTCATGTTGATAGTCCGAGAGAAGGGCCGTGGTGGTGGTAAAAGAGGACGTCATGTTTATAGTCCGAGAGAAGGGCCGTGATGGTGGTCCAAGAGGACGTCATGTTTATAGTCCGAGAGAAGGGCCGTGGTGGTGGTCCAAGAGGACGTCATGTTTATAGTCTGAGAGAAGGGCCGTGGTGGTGGTCCTAGAGGACGTCATGTTTATAGTCCGAGAGAAGGGCCATAGTGGTGGTGGTCCAAGAGGACGTCATGTTTATAGTCCGAGAGAAGGGCCGTGGTGGTGTCCAAGAGGACGTCATGTTTATAGACCGAGAGAAGGGCCGTGGTGGTGTCCAAGAGGACGTCATGTTTATAGTCCGAGAGAAGGGCCGTGGTGGTGGTCCAAGAGGACGTCATGTTTATAGTCCGAGAGAAGGGCCGTGGTGGTGGTGGTCCAAGAGGACGTCATGTTTATAGTCCGAGAGAAGGGCCGTGGTGGTGGTCCAAGAGGACGTCATGTTGATAGTCCGAGAAAAGGGCCGTGGTGGTGGTAAAAGAGGACGTCATGTTTATAGTCCGAGAGAAGGGCCGTGATGGTGGTCCAAGAGGACGTCATGTTTATAGTCCGAGAGAAGGGCCGTGGTGTTGGTCCAAGAGGACGTCATGTTTATAGTCCGAGAGAAGGGCCGTGATGGTGGTCCAAGAGGACGTCATGTTTATAGTCCGAGAGAAGGACCGTGGTGTTGGTCCAAGAGGACGTCATGTTTATAGTCCGAGAGAAGGGCCGTGATGGTGGTCCAAGACTGGGGACGGAGTTACAAACAGACAAGATGGAACGTGGTGGTGGTCGATCAGTTAATACCGGCACATGGGGAAAGGTTGGTGCGGAGCAGACACAAATTGTCCCCGCTATCCTCCATGTCGGTGGGGGGGGGGGTGACCCCAAAAAGCAACCGCCAGTTAGTTAGCTGCTGCCTGGGTTTAGAGGTCAGCATCGTTTGGCGGGTCCAGTTTAAAATAATTTTTAATTCAGTTTGTTTTGATAGATCAGCGGCCTCCAACGAAAAGGTTGAAAAGTTTTGAGTACAGTCATGTTGACCTGAACTTTAAATGTTAGACCCTAGCCACGTCTCTATAGCGGTGGTTCTCAACATTTCCAATGCTGCGACCCTGTAATACAGTACCCCCCCCCCCCGCCCCTTATTTGTGGTGACCAACAAACAAAACACACAACGAAAACAAACACAAGAAACAATAATAATATATCATTGCTACTGTTAGAAATCGTATCGTAAATATCTGACACGCTGGATGCCATTTCGTTGCTCCAAATTGAGGTCGTATGGGGGGGGGGGCGAAATTGCATGTTGGCAGCATGTCGGCTTACTACATCTAAAATATTTTCAAAGCATTATTTCCCACAAATATTCCAGGAGAAAACTTGATATCCGTTAACATACCAATACTTATCAATAAATGATCCCTCGTGAGATAACTGAGGGAGAATTTATTGTTTTATGCTTTTACTAAATTACAGAAGACGCCCCCCTTGATGTTGTTAGTTTTAGATGATAAAGCTGTTAATCAGGAGAAAGAAACGAAATATGCGGGAAAAATATATCTTGGGGTTCACTTTTCTCCCATCCCTGATTAGCATCAGCATTAACATAAGCGAAATGAAGTATTTATTTTTATTCGTGAAGATAATAAGATGTTAGGTTTGGTTAAGGTGAAAATTTTCAGAAAATAGTTGGTTTTTTAAAAGCCTATTCAGGACTAAAATTAGTCTCTCTCTCTTTTTTTAAATAAAATATTTATTTTTTTGCCGTAGAACTGTGAGGGAAATAACAGGTCGTCTGCCCCACACGGCGCTCTTGTCTTTGTGTTGATAGCAGTTATCTCTGACCAATATGCTTTGGTCTGTTTTGTTTGTTTATCGTGGAAGGAGGTGGCAAAAAAGAAAGCAAAAAATCGTTTGCACTGAAAAGCACTAGACTAACTCAGTGGCGTCGCTAGGGGGGTGCGGAGGGGGCGGGCCGCCCCGGGTGACACCATCAAGGTGGTGACACCAGACCATAAAATTCTATATATTCCCGTTATTTGGCACTGGAAAACACGAAGGAGTTCTATGGATTAAATCATGAGGGGGTGACACCATGAGCTACCGCCCCGGGTGACACCATGAGCTACCGCCCCGGGTGACACCATGAGCTACCGCCCCGGGTGACACCATGAGCTACCGCCCCGGGTGACACCAACCCTAGTGACGCCTCTGGACTAACTTCAGAGCTTCGAAAGTGTTCTTATAACAATAGTTTAAGGACAATATGTGAAAACTAGCAGGTAAAGCGAAGCATCGATAAACAGTTGGGACCATCAGTATGTATTGATCGAAGAGGTAGGGATTGGTGGGTTTATCATCTTAAAGAAGCACTGGTATTTATTTCTAATTTATTTAAATGTGGTTACAGAAGTCGCAGTTCAACTTTTGTTATTGTTATTATCACGGCAACGGGTAGAGTTCGATTTAACTACGGGAAAGTATGAAAACGATCGTGTTCTGGGGAACTATGATATATATCCTAGGCCTAGAGCTAGTACCAAATATTTATCTGAACACTGCTATTTTCAGAGGTGTACATAACATATGCATACTCTACCTACGTCTATCCAAAACATGTTTTAGCGGTCGATTTAGTGAACTGTGGTATGCATATATATACACGATAAATTTGCTACTTACTTAAACACTATAATTTGCATAATTTAGCGTCTCATATATAGTGTTACCTATCCATGTCTTTTCACGCCTTCACATCAAATGTGGGCCACGAGCCCCGACTCCCCCCCTCCCACCTGGACTCTCATCACCTTTAAATCTTGTCACCCTTTCATCAAGCTCACCTCATGGAAAATTATCGTGTACGACAACCAGAAAAAAATCCAAATGTGTAATAATCCTTAAGAGAAACTCTGGTAATCCCAAACAGCTCAAAAGCACTTTGACTTTGGATCCACGCTACAGCACACATACACAAGACTCGGGGACCAAACACACACAGCGCGACACACCGGTCTTGTCGTTTAGTTACAACCGGCCGTGTTAAGTCCGTTCCTCGTGTTGTCGCCCTTAGGACCTTGCGACTTGGGTTATCTCTAGTATCGATACCAGCAGGGGGGGGCCTCTCACAAAATATACGGTCCTAGACAGGTTGGGGAATCTTTGGGGATGCGCTTCTGCATGTAGTTTGTTGTGTTTATGGTCGGTATGATTGGGGAACATTCGCTGGGTTGCTCTGAGCACAACAAATTTGCCGCGTTGATTGTTGAATGAATGCTTCCACTACTGCGATTCAACCAAGGACTAGACGCACACCGTAGATAAGCGTAGGGTGCAATAATCTTCTGTATAGAAGGAGCGTCTGTAACACTCAAGAAAGGGAATACATTCTAACTTGGAAATACAACACAATGATAATCTAATACAACACAATGATAATCTAATACAACACAATGATAATCTAATACAACACAATGATAATCTAATACAACCCTCAGGTAGACATAAGGATAAAAACAACTTTCAAATTCAGTATGCAAGAACAAAAACCTACTAATTCTCGTTCCTCGCATCCTGAATTCGGACGTGGAATGGGTTGCCTGAGGACCACCAGAAAAAACAACAACACGTTTTCAATTTTTAAAACTCTAATTAAAATGCAAGACGAGACATAAATCAAAGATGAGCGTTGGACGCAATGATCGGTATAGAAGAAGCGTCTGTAATAGATACGATAAGATAAGATAAGATAAGATAAGATAAGATAAGATAAGATAGCTCTAAATTTTTTTTTCTTCTAAACTCACTTTGGCATGCATCACAAAAAAAGACCAAAGAAATCCCACTGACAGTTGAGAGAAATGACCACAACAAGAGGAGGGGGAGTGGGGGCGGGTGGTGTTGAAAGAGCGTTAATAAAGTCTCTCTCTTGTGAGAATCTGTGTGCAGGAATTAATTTCTATGTATGGTCTGTTTACTTACAATTTTTATTCAAAATTAATCAATATAGGTGTAAAAAATAGTATTCAAGCCATACCAAAATTAGAAACATTTTTTTCCTTCTTCTTTTTTATTATTATTTCATTTTAAAAATTCTATTTGTCCATACTTTGTAGTATGGAAGTAACACCTGGATGAAAAGGAGAATTTACAAGGGATCCATGAGATGTTAACTTTGCTCGGTACTCGTGCTATTAAAATCGATAGAGAGAAAGAGGGAGAGAGAGAGAGAGACAGAGAGAGAGAGACAGAGAGAAATGGGAAGAGAATGAGAAAGAGTGAAAAAATAAGAAAATAAATAAAGTGATGAGGAAGTTGGAGACAGAGACCAGTGGAAGAGAGAGAGAGATATATAGCGAGAGCGATAGAGGGAGAAATAGAGAGCGGAGAGCGAAGAAAAAGTAGGGGTAGAAAGAAAAGAGAGGGGGACAGAGAGGTGGAGGGAGAGGAGTATTGAGAAGTGAATTTTTTTACTACATCTTCCTTTATTGTCTACTTTTTGTGATCGTGCTCGATAACTAGACGATAATTTACTGGTATATGCACATACTTGTGACTTTATGGCCGCAGTAAAACAACAAAACGAAGTTATATGAAAAATAGTTTGGAATTCTATTCGGGTCTCAAATTCTCGTTTCTAAGCCATTACGGAAATTTATTCAAAAGAAACTCTTTTCTATGCAACTTGGAACAAAGTGTTCGTTTCAAAGTTTTAAAAAAAAATATTATAAAACTAGTTCCTATATTATGCATCAGAATACTAAGTCCTTTTTTAATATATATATATACTTTATAACCTTACGATACATGAAGACTTCATACGCCTGGTCTTTACCATAGACTACAGAGCAGTGATGGTGAGCCTATGGCACGCGTGCAACAGTCGGCACGCAGAGCGTCATCAGCTGGCACGCGACTATAATATTACTGCGTTAATCAAACCCGCCGAGCCAAACCCCTGTTTTCGTGTTGCATTTTGTACTGTTGGCACTTTGCTATAAATGAAGGGGTTTAGGTTGAATTTTAGCCACGCGGTTCCTCAAAAGGTTCACCACCACGGACATAAAGGGCTGTAACTCGAGCACATGGAACGTGACATGTAAGAGTATTTCGGTGCTGACGCCCTCTGATTGCCATTGTAACATTACGGCCCAAAGAGAAATCTTTAGTAAACAAAAAAATAATGTGTGTTCCCACTCCTCAACTTCTTTTTTTTTTCTAAAGTGTGTTCAAAATCCCTGGCTCCCGCTGGAGTGACCTCTTCACAGTTGGTCACTTCCGCACCAACCACAAACAAAATCTTACACATTAATCAATGAACTGACTTCTTTCCTAGGCTCTCAAATCTCATGGAAGTAGAGATGTGGCGTTTTCTGTCGAGGGAGGATGTGACGTCTCACTAGTGGTGGAGATATGACTTCACCATAGTGGTGGAGATATGATGTCTCCCGACTAGACCAATATTTTTATTTAATGGATTAACGTCATAGTTAGGAAAGCGCTTGTAAGGACAGTGGTTCTGAAGTAAGATGCAGATCTAATGAAAGCGGGTAGAGAAGTTTTTTGTTTTGTTATTTAATTATTATTTTATTTGTCTAACAAAGAGGGTGAGGTAAAGGTTGCTGCTTTATTTGGATCAATTAAAATATTCTCAGATTTTCTAAAATTCGGTTTCCTATTTTCTTGAAAATAAAATTCCGTTTATTTTTTCGTTGGCGCTCTAAAAATTAAAAAAAAAAAATGAAACCTTTTGTCAATCCTAGTTTAAACAAATTCATTTTATTTATTATTAAATTATTATTCTTAAATTTTATTTTATCATTTTAGCAGCAACCATAAATAGCGACTGTACATATCCGCTGTCCATCACTGGTATGTGAGCAAAAAGTAACAAACTGAAATTACCGTATATACTTTCCCTGCGATTGTGTAAGTTGTAGCTAGGATAAAAGTCATATATTGTATTTGATTTAACTTCGTGTTAATCTTCTTGATTCCGGAATATTTTACCAAATTCAACATCACTTTTCTATTGTTGGGACCTTTTATCTCCAACACGTAGTTCAAATTGTTTAAAAATTATATACGGAAATTGCATAGATACCCCCGAACTTTAAAATCATCATACTTTATGCGTCCTTCCAGTAATGGAAACAGTGATGCCGCTCGAGGTGCGACAAACAAATTTGATGGCCTTTCACGAATAAAGTTTCTCTTTTATCAATAACTCTTGCAGTGTCAGCCTGGTTTGATCCCCCACACCAGCAACTTGACACGCCACTGCTACCTGTAAACACAAATCACCAGATTTAAGAGGGAAATCATTAATGATATTTGAAACGAACAAAGACAAAAACGATGAGTTTAAATTTTGAGGCCAGTCAATCAATGATGATATTTGAAACGAACAAAAACAAAAACGATGAGTTCAAATTTTGAAGCCACTCAATCAATATTTTATGGTCGACTCGTTTGTTTACAGTTTACATGCGGGTTCTTAAGAAATCTCAGGCACTGTTCTTCGTCGTGGATTTTGTTGGTTTATCTTATCTTATCTTATCCGTGGCATTTTTGTTATTGATTTTTAATGTTGATATAGTGTAGGCTTTCCTGGTTTCCTGTGGCAACCTATTCCACGTCCGAATTCATGACAGAAAGAACGAGAATTTGAAAGTGTTTGTTCTTGCATACGGATTTTTTAAAAAAATGTTTTTATCCCTTTTGTACTAGGTTATCTTTGTGTTGTTTTCCCAAACATTGATCTAAACATTGTGCGAGACCAAACAACACAAACTTGTTGCAATTATTGCAATTATTAATGATCGGCTTATTTATTTTTCCCATGATTGCCATTGAGCTCATAACGGAATGCTGAGTGTTGAGCATTTCACCGTTGATTGGGGGGGGGGGAAGGGGGGCACTGATGGTTTCATTTTGGACAATGAAACCGACGTCTTTCTTCGCTTTAGTGATTCGCTTAAAATAATAATAATAAATTGATAATTTATAGAGCGCTGTATCCCAGCAAGGAGCCGGGCTCACAGCGCTTTACATATATTAATTAAATAAACATTTATACCATACTAGCTACATAAATGACAACACGTTATACATCATCTACGTTAATCATAAAAAAGAAATGTTGTTTCATCAATTTTGAGAATAAATTTTGAAAAGATGAATCTTAAGTGCAGTCTTGAAGGACTTAGCAGTTGAAATACTACGGATGTGTAATGGTAGAGAATTCCATTGTTTTGGCTGCACAAAAAGAGATTGATCTTTCACCAAATGTTTTAGTTCGTGTCTTAGGAACACAGAGAATGCGTGTGTCTGCAGAAGAACGTAGCTGACAACTTGGTGAGTAGACCGACTAAAGTTCATAAAGATACAACTCATTAACGCCTACTCCACTGTGTTTTAACACTTTTGTGAAACGTCTTCCTCTATCTAACTGATTTGCTTACAACTCATTAACACCTTCTCAGCGGTTATTTAACACTTCGACCAAACGTATATTTGCGGGCTTCCCAACTTAGGACTCGTATTCGCTCTCCGCGGGTCCTCGTCACAGATCACACACGAGTCCTCGGATCGCATACCTGCCTGCTTTCCAGGTCGGCCTTGTTAGCCTGCACACCCCCCCCCCCGTACCTTCCCTGTCAGTCGACCGCCTCTCACGTTGACAACTTGTACAGTAGTGCTATGATCACATGGGGGTAAAAGCGGGGCCCGTTAGTGTTAGTAGTGCCCGCAAAGTGGCATGTTTTCTTTTGGATCTATTTCAGATCTCCAACAGTGAAGAGGGGGGGGGGGCGAAAGTGGAGCGGAATACAGAAAGGAAATTTTATTTTTAAAGCGAGTAGGCGGGGTGATGGACTAGCGCCCTCTCCCCCCCCCACGCACACACAAGTGGTTCTCAAATATTTTTTATCATGCATCGCAATCACAACACCGATAAAGCTGTTCCCTTTGTTTTGTAGGCTATACTTAACTTAATAAAAAGCCAAATCTGCTTTTATTTAAAACTACTGTACTTCAGGATGTTTTGTTTAAACCTCTATTATTATATTTTTTCTAAGTACTTTGTACAACAGAATGTTGAGAAAAATAAGAAATAAACACCTCGACAGGCCACTCAAGGGTTGAAAAATTAGGGGAGGGATAGGGACCGGTAGAACAGGAAATGAAAACACGGGGCAGAGGCGTCACTAGGGTTGGTGTCACCCGGGGCGGTAGCTCATGGTGTCACCCGGGGCGGTAGCTCATGGTGTCCCCCCCCCCTCATGATTTAATCCATAGAACTCCTCCGTGTTTTCCAGTGCCAAATAACGGGAATATATAGAATTTTATGGTCTGGTGTCACCCCCCTGATGGTGTCACCCGGGGCGGCCCGTCCCCTCCGCACCCCCTAGCGACGCCACTGACACGGGGCACGTGTCATTTTAGATAGTTTCTCCTTTTTTCCTTTCCATAAAATTGTTAAAGATTTGCGGCCAGTCTCCCAGCTCCACCCCAACCCCTACCCGCGATCTTATTGACAGTAACTGACAGACTACATACTTATTGTCAATAATGACAATAAGAGACATTCTATTATTTTGTTTCTAACAATTGAAAAAGTCGCAAGGCTGAAACGTCTCAATTTATGAAGGGTGCCAAAAATAAATTAGCCAAAGGCGTAAGTAAAAATAACCCAGTTAATCTACTGGTCTGGTGGGGGCGGGGGACCCGGAGGGACTCCATGGCACTTTATAATCTATATTTTATTATTAATTTATTTTTGTAACTTAGGGTCCTACTTAAGATACACTAAGACAGGTATTGTAATCGGTGAGTACATTCATCAAAGATTGGTATTGTACTTGATGAGTACATTCACCAGACTGGTATTGTACTCGGTGAGTACATTAATTTCAGCAAAGATTGGTATTGTACTTGGTGAGTACATTCATCAAAGATTGGTATTGTACTTGGTGAGTACATTCACCAGACTGGTATTGTACTCGGTGAGTACATTAATTTCATCAAAGATTTGTATTGTACTCGGTGAGTACATTAATTTCATCAAAGATTGGTATTGTACTTGGTGAGTACATTAATTTCATCAAATATTGGCATTGTTCTTGGTGAGTACATTCATCAATGATTGGTATTGTACTTGGTGAGTGCATTCATCAAAGATTGGTATTGTACTGGGTGAGTACATTCATCAAAGAATTGGTACTGTACTTGGTGAGTACATTCATCAAAAATTGGTATTGTACTTGGTGAGTACATTCACCATAGATTGGTATTGTACTTGGTGAGTACATTCATCAAAAATTGGTATTGTACTTGGTGAGTACATTCATTAAATATTGATATTGTACTTGGTGAGTACATTAATTTCACCAAAGATTGGTATTGTACTTGGTGAGTACATTAATTTCATCAAAGATTGGTATTGTACTTGGTGAGTACATTAATTTCATCAAATATTGGTATTGTTCTTGGTGAGTACATTCATCAATGATTGGTATTGTACTTGGTGAGTGCATTCATCAAAGATTGGTATTGTACTGGGTGAGTACATTCATCAAAGAATTGGTACTGTACTTGGTGAGTACATTCATCAAAAATTGGTATTGTACTTGGTGAGCACATTCACCATAGATTGGTATTGTACTTGGTGAGTACATTCATCAAAAATTGGTATTGTACTTGGTGAGTACATTCACCAAAGATTGGTATTGTTCTTGGTGAGTACATTCATCAAAGACTGGTATTGTAATAAGTGAGTACATTCACCAAAGATTGGTATTGTACTTGGTGAGTACATTCATCAAAGACTGGTATTGTAATAAGTGAGTACATTCATCAAAGATTGGTATTGTACTTGGTGAGTACATTCATCAAAGACTGGTATTGTAATAAGTGAGTACATTCATCAAAGACTGGTATTGTAATAAGTGAGTACATTCACCAAAGACTGGTATTGTACTTGGTGAGTACATTCACCAAAGACTGGTATTGTACTTGGTGAGCACATTCACCAAAGATTGGTATTGTACTTGGTGAGCACATTCACCAAAAATGGGTATTGTACTTGGTGAGCACATTCACCAAAAATGGGTATTGTACTTGGTGAGTACATTCACCAAAGACTGTTATTGTACTTGGTGAGTACATTCACCAAAGATTGGTATTGTACTTGGTGAGCACATTCACCAAAGACTGGTATTGTAATAAGTGAGTACATTCATCAAAGAATTGGTACTGTACTTGGTGAGCACATTCACCAAAGACTGGTATTGTACTTGGTGAGTAAATTCATCAAAGATTGGTATTGTACTTGGTGAGTACATTCATCAAAGACTGGTATTGTACTTGGTGAGCACATTCACCAAAGACTGGTATTGTACTTAGTGAGTACATTCACCAAAGACTGGTATTGTACTTGGTGAGTTCATTCACCAAATACTGGTATTGTACTTAGTGAGTACATTCACCAAAGACTGGTATTGTACTTGGTGAGTAAATTCATCAAAGACTGGTATTGTACTTGGTGAGTACATTCATCAAAGACTGGTATTGTACTTGGTGAGTACATTCATCAAAGATTGGTATTGTACTTGGTGAGCACATTCACCAAAGACTGGTATTGTACTTGGTGAGCACATTCACCAAAGACTGGTATTGTACTTGGTGAGTACATTCATCAAAGACTGGTATTGTAATAAGTGAGTACATTCATCAAAGACTGGTATTGTAATAAGTGAGTACATTCATCAAAGACTGGTATTGTAATAAGTAAGTACATTCATCAAAGACTGGTATTGTAATAAGTGAGTACATTCACCAAAGACTGGTATTGTACTTGGTGAGTACATTCACCAAAGACTGGTATTGTACTTGGTGAGCACATTCACCAAAGACTGGTATTGTACTTGGTGAGCACATTCATCAAAGACTGGTATTGTAATTGGTGAGCACATTCACCAAAGACTGGTATTGTACTTGGTGAGCACATTCACCAAAGACTGGTATTGTACTTGGTGAGCACATTCACCAAAGACTGGTATTGTACTAAGTGAGTACCAAAGACGCTTAAGAAATGTCCAATTTTTATTCTTCATGAAATTCAGTTTCCATTTTAAATATTTAAATTCTGCATGTCGTAGAAAGTCTAAGAAAGTAAGGTGGCAGTGTGACACTTTCGTTTGGTCCCATGAAACAAGTCACCTAAACATCATTTTAAAGGGAAATGTGTGCATTAATACAATCATTTTTTACAATGAAAATTTCGCACCTTATGTTTCTTTTTTTTCAGTGAGCCCACTTCTGACCGCGTGAGAGTCACTGTGGTAGAGTGAATTGGTGCAGCTTTATTTTAATAAAAGGGATACATAAGGAAGGGTGGATTTATGTAATTCGTGTGTGCACAGAAGTTCTATGGAGCTGAAAGGACACTCGCTGTCGGAACAGTTTGAAGCCGCACACGAACAAACACTGGACTAACAGAGACTGACTGACGGGTGTTCGCCGGGATCAAATGTTTGAAACTGAATGGTTGAATAAGTTCTGTATAATTACATGTACTTTTGTGAAAAGCATCCAACTGAATGATAGCACACTGCTTGTGAGAGTAACACATTGTATTTATGTCAGAATAACACACTTTTACGTAATGATAACACTCTGTATGTCATGATAACACACTGTTTCGTATGTCACAATTAACCCACTGCGGTCATATCATTAACAATACTATAAGACTTAATAAAACCTAGCGATTCCTTTGGTTATTTGCATTGTTCTTTTTGCCAAGCCGGCCATGTGTGCAAACGTGTATTTTTGTGGACACGTTCAAATTGCTAACGATTGCTCTTTTAAAGATTTCTTGTCTACCCTAAGTAATCAGTCTCTATAATGTTAATATTACTAGAGAATACCTTTCCAAAAGTGTTGCATTATAAATAATTGCGATCCGATTACTGTACTTCCCAAAAATATTTAATGATGATGCTCCGCATATAATGAATTATAATGCGAAAAAAGTATGCTCTTAAAATTTATTTATTTTTTGGTCACATCCATTCGAACATGTTGCGATGTATTTTAGAATTTGAAAATAATTGGGCCTTTTTTCCTTTCTCTTTTCTTTAAAAAAATCGAATTACAAATGAACAACTAGAGCTTACGATAATAACGGTTGACCTACTATTACTATTTTGAATAAAAATGTTTTTGAATAAATTAGTGGTGTCAGCTGGAGGGAGACCTTATGTATGACAGACGCTCCTTCCAAACAGAAGATTATTGTTGTGTTGAAAATCATACAACACTGCGAGGTGGGATGATGGGGTTTTGGCAGATATTGAAGTGGTGACGGTGCAAAAAATAATAGCAGGTATAAAGATGCAATCTATTGTCCCCATTTTAATTATTGTTTCTCCCCATGTGATTGCCTAATATACTTGTAATTCTCGAGATTTACCCGTGAAATGATATTCACATGATACACTATCATTGACTATCATACTATCATTGACTATCATTCTTATCAAAGTTGGCCATCAACGTTAGGTTTTGTTAAATAGGTTGGGATCCACATTTACTTAATTCATACTATACAAAGATCTCCTCTGGGTTAAATAGGTTGGGATCCACATTTACTTAATTCATACTATACAAAGATCTCCTCTGGGTTAAAAAGCAACAAATTGCTCCTCTTCCAATTGTAACTTTATGAGCACAGCTCAGTAGCGTTGTTTGGGTTTAATTCATTCCCAATTGATCCCCTTCAAAAGCTGCATGGTTTTCTGATTGATGCCGCGCAGCAGTTTAGAATTACTTCATAGCAAATTTTGATAAGGATAATAAAATATCTGTGATTGAGGAGTGTAAAATTTTGACGAAAATGGACATTGCTTTGCGCAACTTTTCAACAACAAAAAAAAAATTAAAATTTTGCACCTGGACCAACGAATTTTAAGTTAACATTGGTTGTGCCTCATAGTCACAGCCGAATCCAAAATCACAAAAACAATATAAAACTACGATTTAAACGCATGTTTTTAGTATTAAAAAAACAACAAAAACACCTTATTAATATAAGTACTATTTATAGTTTTGAAACAAAAATGTAGGGCAAATAGACGCCATCTTTGGTGTCCTTCTGCAGCAAGCTAAAAACATTCATTTTCTATTATTCTAAATCCCACATATTCAATGTTAAATGTTTCACTAGGATATGTGACCTGTTTAAGTAAAAATCATCAGTAAGGAAACCTGGCTCAAGATCAGATCAGCATATACAAATCATACAAATGGTCTAAAACAACTTTTTGTCATTTTACAAATTACAATTTTCAATTAGAAAAAAGCAATAAATTAATTCATTATTTGCATATTCATTTAAAAATAGAAACACTCAGTAATAAGATTTTTGTAATAAAAAAAACAACACAATATACAGATACATTCTGGGCCATTTTGTTCAAATAATTTAATCAGTAGAAAACAAACACAGAACCAAGCCTGTGTACTTAGTATTATTGATTCAATAATTGCACAATCCTGTTGGTTTTTATACAAATATAAAAAGTTGAACAAAATGTAATAAAACAAATTTGGTGGGGGAAAAAAGAATATTTTCAAAGCCAATAGTATGTATTAAGAAACAAAAATTGTCCCAAATGAACTTTTTAGATTATAGTTTTAAGATTTAAGAGAAATATTAATTTTATTCACTTTAAAAGCAAATTATTTGATAAATTAAGTAATGATTAAATAATTAATTTATGTTCATTTATTAACACTATGATTGTCTTAAGAACACAAAAAGTAAAAAATTCCAATTTAATTACACATGAATAAAGCATTTATATTTATTTTTATGATTTATCTTTTTTTTAAAGACATTGGTATTGTAATTATTAAAAAAGATCAGTAAGAAATTCGTTTTTTTAAAGAATTAACATTTATGATATGCATAAATAAAGTTATCATATTAAAAAAAACAACAACATTAAATTGCCCTCTTAAATTAACAGTGGCCTGCCAAGTTTAACATTACTGTTAATTAAACATTATATAATTACTAAATAATCACAGACAAGTTAATACAGAAATCTCACTGATTGGACAGACAAAATATTAACAGACTATGTGGGATTTCAGTGTTTTTATCATAGGGTTAAGGCGGCAATAGGAATAAAGATCATATTTGTAACTAGATGTTTAATATAACGGTGGTGGAACAAATATTACCCTTTTCAAAAAATAACCAGGGACTTTAAGGGTCTCATCAAAATTCTCTCTCGAAAGACAGAAATAGTCAGCCACTAAATCACGGGGATGTCAATAAAGTGGAATCTGAAGTATAAAACGGTGATACCTAGAACAAATTAATCTGGGACTTCAGGGCCTCAACACGCAAGGCTCCCTTTAAAAAGATGAACTCAGTGCAGCAATGAAATCACAGGGACGTTTATATATTAACTTTTGTGGAAAAAAAGTTATCATATGAGAGTTGTATGACATGACATTTACTGCCAACAAATATTTTTTGTAGATAAAAGTAATTAAATTTTATTAGAAAAATGCAAGGTGTTAATTAAATTGGTTTTCAGATTTAGTTCCCGCTTCCCTTTGTGGGATTCATAATAATGGGAACAGTGATATTTAAAAGCCATGAAATGAGAGGCACCTACATCTTTAATTATAATAATTTTTAAAACATCATCAAGATATTTATTCCTAGATCATCCAAACAATTGCATGCTCTCTAACATGCCAGCAGTTCAATTATTCAGCAACCTACAAAAATTCACAAAATCAACTGGCTCAGGTTGACCAATGGTCAAATTGGTGGGATGGATTTGAAAGGAAGATCACTCCTTTAAAAAAAAATTACCTGACATGTACACAAATCTCAATAAACATTGATATTGTTGGTTGAAACTTCTTCTTACGTGATACATTTTTCATCTTTCCAAAACATAAATAACTTTGACAAATTTCTCTAGTAACTGAGTAACAGTTAGTTAGATAGCTTTAGCAAATTTTTTAAAAATGAGTCACTAAATTATTCCAGAAGGTGAAATTACTTTATCCAACTTTATTTCTTTTTAAAGCTCAGATGCAATGTGTTTTCTTTAACCCTTTGTGAACATCAATTTAGATGCTTCTGAAATTGGAATTAATAATTGAAAGAAAGCAAAATATGTCCTGCTTAACATTATTGCAAGTTTTATTTGATCTTCTAGCCTTGACTAGAGCTAAAACACAAGATAATCTCTATAGCAAAAAAAAATTAGGCTATTCACTGTGTACTGCAAAACATTCCAGTCCCAGTCATATTAATGTCTATTTAAATTTATCCTATCTGTACACATTATAAGCTCTGTCACTGATCAAAGGCCATCAAATGGGTCTGAATCTGATACAACGTAGCGGGCACCGTTCACCTGGTCAAGGGAAATAATAATAATTAATAATAATTTGATAATTTCTATAGTGCAATTCCCCAGCAAGCAACTGGGCTCACACCGCTGCACATATAATTAGTAACAGACATAATATCTTAGTTATCAATTCATTCAATGTCAAAACATTCATAACTTAAATAGTACTCATAATGACATTATGTTGCATAAAAGCTATGTTGATCTTTTAATTGAAGTTTTGAATGTTGTTTAATTTATTTTGAAGTAAAGTTTGAAGAGATGTGTTTTAATGCAGTTTTGCAAGCCGTGGTAGTGGGAATACTGCGAATGTGTAATTGTAAAGAATTTGTTTTTAGGCGGACACAAACAGAGAAAGAAAGAGAAAAACACATGTTAATAAATTAATCTTCATGGCAAGAGTGTGTATTAAATTAAATTGAAACGTATTATAGCCATAATGTTTTCAACTTTTAAAAAAGAAAAAATTTAATCTGTTCATGTTCTCAAAACAAGTTTTTTTAATAAAAACAAAAAATAATTTTAAAATACTAGTAAAATAAGTTTGTACTAATTAAACTCAATAAATCATAAGGTACAAAGATATTTTGTTAAAAAAAGAATGGGGATCTTAATTATGTATTGACAAAAGTACTTTACCTTGATGTCGTGTTCAAGTACAAACTGGGGCACATCAATCTGGTCTGGGTTCATCTTAGTGTATAGGTACTGGACCCCCTTCATGTTGTGAACTTTGTGTTTGATGTCAGAGGCGGTAAATGTTGTGAAGAACCAGGTGGCCAGCTGAGACATATCAAAGTTTATTGAGTTTGAAAATGAATAGATTAACAGATAGTCTGTACAAAGTTGTTGGTTTTAAAAATACATGAAATAAAGAAAGGAAAATGAATTTTCAATGAATGTTTATAAACTTTATTATTTTTTTTTAATAGAGTGTGTAGGAATTATTAAAGCCACTTACTGGCTCATGGAAAAAATGAGCAGGAGAAAATATACAATGTATTATTTTTTAAAATTATTAACAATTATTAATTTTTCAGAATAGATCTGACAAAAAACTTATACAGGATTTGTTTTTGTGACACTTTTAATTTTCAACAGTTGTAGAATATATTTACAATTTTCCTAATAGGTTTTTATATTTTATAAAGTCTTTTATTTTAAACCACAAAATTACAAAACTAATTATTGTTATACAAAATTTAACTTTTTAAAAAAATAATGTATTTTTGTCTTATAATACCAAGTGAATAATTCAAAGAGTTAACTTTTTTAAAATGTATTTTTTTTAGAAAACAACATACTCTCGACCACCATGTTGGATGAACAATGTAAAAGTGCTTCAGATTTTTCTTGTACCTGTTACAGAGAAACAATAAGATGTTAAATTAAGATATTTTTTGTGTGTCCCATAACATCGTGGTGTAGGAGGTTCTAATGTTTCCATTAGAACTTCTCAGGGCTTAGTAGACCTTGGCGTCACCCATCTCCTCTCCAGGTCAGCGGAGGACTTTTTAGTAATAGTCTTTCATCAGCGTTTTTATTGTTGACTTAACGTGGGCTAGATCCTACGCCCCTTAGCTTGTGAGGCGAGCGAGGTATTGACTTCGCTATTCAGCCACCAAAATTAAGATTAAAATTCTTTTGTTGATTTTGGGTTACATGATGCATTTCAGCTCATACATAAATATTTCTTAGACAAAAGTTTTAAAACTGGTGCAATTAAAAGCACAAGACAACGACAATATTTCTCTATAATTAGATACTTCTTAAAATCTGCACGATTCTTATAACATACATCACACAACCCACCTATTATCAAGGAGACTGTAGACCATCTTCAAATAAGCCATGGCTGGCTGGTTTTTCCCTGTGGTCTGTGTGTGGAAGTAAACAACAACATAATCCGTTTCCACAACTGGATCCATCACGCGGATCATGTACAGAAGGGTCTGTCAAGGTAATGTTAGATTAATCAATAAAAAATTCATAGTTTACATCTTTTAAATGAAGCATCAATGTTGAATTATCTTAATTTTAGAACAAAACACCTATACGATGCTGTGCTAAGTGTATTTTTTACTCCCCCAAGAGAATAAATTGCTCAATCTATCCCCCTCCTACTTTTTAAGTGAAACTAATGAGAACAACATTTCATTATTGGTCTAGCTGTGTCCCATGCATCAGGCATCATCAAAAATGACATTATTCTATAAACCTTTTATTGATAAAGAAATCACTAACATTTCAATAAATAATAATTGGGAGTAAGACAATAAGACTAGGCCTGGCTTGAACTGAAAAGACTCATAGTTGTAGTGATTAAATGGATGAATAAATCCCAAAACTGTAAAGCCAAATGAACAATCATTGAACATTTTTTTTACAAACCTTTTCTAGATTAGCTGTGTGCGCTGGATAATTTTTACCAACAATGACCACTATTGGATGTCCAAATCTGTCTACACCGGTACGAAACAAACAATGCAAGGCTGCTATTTCAGTTAGATCATCTGTTTTGGATCTTTTCAGCAACATTTCATACCTAAAAGTGAATTTTCATGAAAACCCTAGTTTTTTAAAAACACCCTACTTGTTAGTCAGATTTAAATAATGACTGCTCTTCAGTATGAGGGAAAAAAAAACCGATGTATAAAATTTAGATGTGTAATTTATTGTAGTCATTCTGGAATTTTTGTTTATTCAATGCAATTGTAATTGAAAGTGTAATGTTTAATTTTTATAAATGGGAGTATTTACCTTCTTCTTGCTTCCATTTTTTTAATATCAGATGCATTGTTTTTAAGCATTTTACTAGTTTTCACTTTATCTGGGTCCTCTTCCATGTTGGCGAATGGATGGTGTCCAACATCCATGGCCACAGAGGTTGCAAATTCTTTGTTTAGGTCTATAGTTTTCTCAAAGTCATCATTGCCTGCACCTGTAACAAAAAGACAATGTTGATTATTTAAATTATCAGTAGCTTTAGGATTATCAAATTGAAGAGCTCAAGGGAAGAAACGGCTATGAGATATTTGTTGTTGTTTTGAGATATTCCTGTTTTTAAGTTCAAATTATACAGATGTCTTAAAAATTAACTTTTCCTGTTTTTAAGTTCAAATTATACAGATGTCTTATAAATTAACTTAACAAATTTGCATTTTTAATAGGGTCAGTGACAAATTTTTTAAATAAAATCTTTTTTCAGAGCATTCTATTCTTGGTCAACTATCACATGCAGGGTATAACTTAAATTTTTTTTTTTTAAATGTTACATAGCCGTTTCTTCCTTTGAGATCTTCAATTGTAAAATAAAAAATGATGCTTTTACAAGTGTCATGTCTGAACGTTAACTCAGCGAATTAACTCACGTTAACTCAGCGAATTAACTCATGTTATCTCAGCAAATTTACTCACATTAACTCAGCGAATTAACTCATGTTAACTCAGCGAATTAACTCACGTTAACTCAGTGAATTGTTTTCAGGGGCAAGCATGAAATAACTTTTCTTAATTAATTGCCCCCATTCTCTTAAGCAGATTTGTCTATTTCTGGTATAATTTATTCTTCCTCTTAAAAGTTTGTGAATGAGGCAAGATAAGTACAAATTCATTATACCACACCCACATCTTTAAGCTGCTGGAAGAAGGGTAATTCATACACTTATGATACAAATTTTGGCACCTATGTTCCCTCTTAGTAGAGCGGCTGCCCAGATATTTGCCAGCCAAGATCACGCTGTTTAGACTTATATAACAAGCCTAGCAAAGTGTGATTTTGCACAGAAATTGATCATTTGCACATAATTTCATTTATCTTTTGCTCTTGAACCCACAAAATTTAGAGAAAACATTGGCTGACCCAAGTGGGGAAAAGATTCTCAGCTCATGGAGATTTTTTTTTCACAGTCAGCTCTAGGAAAGGCTGTTCAATAATGCAGCTTCAGGTTTCCTATCTGTTAAATACTTTAACTCTCAACAATGAGACTAACAGCACAATATCATGATATGTTTTCAATTCACTGTTTGAGGTAGAGGCTTTACAAATTTATCTTCAACTATTTCAGACTCTTTTTAACATCTCAGTTTACTTTCAATGTTGAAATCTAATAAGCATGTCAATTTAAAACATTTAAGTGATTATTTTCTTTAAGTTTAAGCTTTAACAAAATATTTAACAATTATAGATTTTTATGCACAAATGAAATGATTTCAAGGCAAAGAGTGAGGCCTCACTTATTGCAGCAAATGCTGGTTTATCAATAATCCTAATCTGTCTTTCTCTGATCACAGGCTCGCCATCTTCATTGCCCACATCACTGGGTAGATGATCAAAGGCATACTCTTCCTCGCTGGAGTTACGGGGGAAATACAGGGGCAATATAGAATTGTATACATCCTGTTGGAGGACATGGATAAGATATTAAATTGTAGTGTATTCATTATTTGAAATTTTTAATTTCTCTTCTATCGAATTATTTTATTTAGAAGTTCTCTAGAGAAGACAGTGGTGATTCATATATTTTTAAACAAGGAAATGATAACCTTAAAAAATATTTTGATTAAAACAATCACCAATAAGGTGAGAAATGAAAATTACTTACTAAAGTCTCCTCAGTGCATGAAAATATTATAAGATCAAAGGAATCTGGAAATTTTTCTAGGAATCGCCTAACTGTTCCTGTTAAAAGGAAGAAAATTTTATTTACTCATGACTCTTAAAGGGTAATAAGTTGTTTTTTTTTAAAATTTGAATTATTTCTCCCTAAGAATTTACATTATTCACCATCAAGTAATTTCATTTTTAACATCAGCTATGAGCTGAAAATGTAAGATGTCTTATTAAAGCTAAAATAAAATTGGTATCCTTTACATTAAGTCAACTGAAAAGGTAGTCAAAGAAATATTTGCAGTGTTACAGTGGTTAAATGATCAGCTTACCATAATGTTAATAACTTACTTATGGCTATGTGAGCCCCTTTATCAGGTGGATAATTTCTTTTCAAAGTGTGAATAGCACCTAAACCAAGAGTGCGGATTTGTGCTTCCCTGAGTTAAAGATAAGAAAATTGGGGGAAAATTTTTTTTATTTTAAACTAAAATATTTAAATTAAAAATAAACCAGAACATTTTAATTTGTTCTTTTTCTTAAATCTTTAAATATAGAAACTGATTTATGATGGGTTTTTTTTGGTATTCATTTGAGTAGCCACTGTATTGAGAAATAAACATATTGCCTGGAAAAATTTATTGAAAAAATGTAATTTTCCAAGGATTTACACTAACTTGCAAATTTGTAGAATTGTTCGATAGCAACTGAACAGTGCACTCTCTGCGGCTGTTATATATCTGATGTTGTATCTTGGACCAACAGAATGAATGACAAATCTTGCAGGTAAATTGTGTCCTTTGGAAAGTTTAGCCTCACCAGTCTTGCAAACTGAAAGTTTAAATAAATACAGTTGATTCTGTTTCATTGGGACAAATTAAGGTTTATGTAGGACAATTTCGGTTAAAAAAATGTTCTAAATAAGTAGCAATTTCGTTGAATACCCATAAAGGATTTACTGCTTTCTCAGTTTCTGCCTTATCTTCAAATTTACTATTCTGCAAGCTTCTAAGGTTCCTCATTTTTTAAATCTCCCCTAAACAGGTAGTTGCCTAGAAATTCAATTGAAAGTCTAAAATTAACTATTATATTATATTATACTCTATTGATATGATTTCCACTGCTCTTGAACCTAAAATGTCCAAGTTTAATTTTGTTAACTTGTACATTTGTTGTTGGTTTTTTTTGTTATATTTAAAAGGATCTTAAATAGCTAAAATATGAGATGTGTAAAATTTAAATAAGACTTTATTTTTAAAAAAAACTGCTTAATTTAACTAGAAGTTTTCTTTATTATATAAAATATTTGTGCCAATTGTACTTGACGGCAGTAACATTTATATCAAATTTCTTTAAAATAAACATACTTCTTCATGTAATTAATAAAACATAGTTTTTAACATGTTATACTTAAAGAGTAACACACACTTCTCAAATCTTCATGCACTTCTTTAATTAGTCCTTCTCCTCCCTGAAGAAAGAGTTCATCACTGAGAGGATTGTGGTCGTTCATGTGTTCATTTGTTGAATGGGTAATAGCGTGTACATTCAGTTTGGTTATTTTACCACTCCTGTAGTAGATTAAATCAATGATCATTAAAATTAACTTAATTTTTGTTTACTTCTTAATACAAAAAGTCACATAAAGTATAGTTAGCAGATTTTTTTTAACTTAATTTTTTTCTTAAATTGTCCCATTGCATAGATTACAAAAATAAACCTCATTGATCAGAATACAGGTGTTTATTTTTTCTAATAGAAATAATTATAACAGTTTTCATTCTCAACCATTAGACACTATAACAAAATAATACTCCTTTCCCTCAACCCTTTGAAAAACATCTTTTATGAATAACTAATGACATTTTTAGAGTATCACATCATTGAATTGGAATCATAAACATGACTTCACACTTCATTCTCAAATTCTAAGACTTGATTTTCTTCAGAATGGCTTAATACTAGGGCTGCGGAAATTACCGATTAATTTTTCGATTAATCGGTAAAACTTTTTATCGATTAAAATTATTTTAATCGATAAAATAGTGATTAAATTGAAGACATTGTTGTAAATATTTTTTCCGATTTATTAATAAATTATTAATTATTAATAATTAGTAATAGTTTGCTTTTTTAACGTACAAACTTCTCCATTTAAGAAAAAAGATTTTGTAGGTGTAAATTTTAAAATAAGCTATTATATTTAAATTTTAAAAATGTTAATTGCCTGTTTTTGTTAATTCCCTTGAAATTTTCAGTTTAATGACGTCATACAATGTATTTTTTGCTTCATCAAAATTATCGATTAATTATTCTGTAATTTTTCAAAAGTTAACGATTAAATTTAACTTAATCGATAACAGCCCTACTAAATACATAAATTAGCCTAGCATAATTTATCTTCAAATTATCTTAAGCTTACCACAAAGAAATTTTAGCATTAAGATCATTTCGCCAAGGAAAAGGAGATCTTTCCTCATCTGGGTCGTATTCTTTAGGCTGTTCAAGAAGCTTTGTAAAATTCCATCGTGTTAATGTGGAAGGCTCAACTATTTCATCTCTTGTGCCTAAGGCATCCATTGTGCTCTAAAATGCAAGTTTTAAAAAAAAAAACAACTGAAGATAATCATAATTAAATCATCATGCATATATAAATAACCTTATAATTAAAACCTTAAATGTGTTATTCAAACTCAAAAGAAGAAATTAAACGTTGTTACTATCATCTGAGGGATAAACATTGATGACATAAATGTTATTTAGATTATTCCTTATTCTGAATGGCATCTAATTTCAGCAGTGTTCTTCCATTTATACCCATCTCTCAATAAATCAACAATGTCAAGTTTTAAGGGAAAAAAGTGGAACACAATTCTTAAAAAACGCACTTTGGTATTTCCACCAATGAGCTAAATAAGCTTGATAATGCCAATTAATTTTTGGCACAAAGAGACTTTACATCTTTCAGTGTTAGTATAAATCCATGCTCAGTACTTAATAAGAAAAAAGGCAAAACAATGAATGTGTTGGCCAAAAGACCATATGAATTGTTTTCTCTTGATTCTTAAGCTTTAATGCAGTCCTCCTTATCTTTCCCTAACTTGTTTTATTACAGCAGTTTTGTTTTTTAAACATTAAAGATGCTCCTTCTATAGCAGAATGTTCCCTTTAAGGTTTGTAGGTCTGTGTACAAAATGACAAACTCATTACTAAAGTTGCACAGCATCCATTTTTTGTCCAAAATACTACAATCCACAGACACAAATACTAAATTTATCCTTATCAAAAGTTGCTGAGCAATAATTTTGAACTGCTGCACAGCATAGGTTAGTTATCTGCCCTGCCACACAGCTTAAATGAAACACTGCAAGCCAGTCTGTTGTCAAGTGATGCAGCATTCACAGGCCAAGGCTATGAGGGAATTGTGTAACAATGCCCAGCTTCCTTTGTTTCCCTAATTCGGTACGCAATCAGAGGTCTTATCTTATCTTAGATTATAGAGGCTCCTTCTAAACAGAAGATAATTACGTCCACAGACCATGAGAGATGATCTGTTGGCAAGTGATGCAGCGGTCACAGGCCACGGCTATATGGGTTCTATGCATTACCCAGCAGCCTAACTATTGTCTAGTTAGGTACCCATTCAGAGCTGGGTGACTTGGGGACTCCTCATGCTCCAGGAACAAATCCTCGCCTTCACGTGGATTTGAACTCGTGACCATCGGTACGACAGTCGAGCGCGCTACCACTCGACCACCGAGTCCCAGAGGTGGGTGGACTCAAGTACACCATTAGCCCCGGGAACAAACCCCTGCCTTCAGAGAGATTCAAACATGCGACTCTTGGTAAGCCAGCTGAGTATGCATGCCGCTCGATCACCATGCTTATTGTAACTTATTCAAAAAGGAAACATAGGCTCTAGAGGTTAGAGGCATTTGGTGATATTTAATAGTTTGATTATAGTAGTATTCATCATCCAGTAAAATTAGGCTAGACTAGTTATTTTTAAACTTTAAATTTAAGAGAATTCAGTCACTTCAATCAAAATTATATATAGGTATAGTTGTAGGAGTAGGTGATAAAGACAGACTAACTAATTATACATATTAATAATATTAAAAATAAGTTAATAAATTTACAGTTAACATTAATAGCATTCAGATACCTAAGATATAAGTCAGTTTAAGATTATCAAACCTTGAAATAGAATTTTGTTACTTAAATTTAACATAACATGATTGATATTACTTTTATTATTAATACAAGCTTCATGAACTTGTTAAATTTAAATCGACAAGTAATAATTTAAAAACAGAGAATGGTGGTCGAGGAAGATGAGTGGCTTGCACGCTCGGCTGGCGTACCAATGGTCATGGGTTTGAATCCATGTGACGGCAAGGATTTGTTCTCAGGGTTCCCTGAGTCCACCCAGCTCTGAATGGGTACCTAACTGTAACTGCCTAACGCTAGTGGAACCCTCATAGTCATAGACATAACCTGTAAATGCTGCATCCCTGGCCAACAGACTGGCTTGGTATGTGTGTGGATGCAATTATCTTCTGTATAGTGTATAGCCTATTACAGTATGAACTTTATATACTGTAGAAATTATTAGAAATATTTATAGAAGGAGCATCTGTATACTGATACTGTATAGATTTATTAGAATATAGATAAGTCAAGACAAAACCTAAATTTTTAAGTTAATAATCATAATAATAATTATAATCATAATGAAAATGTTAAATGATGGAAATGGAATTACTATTCTTAGTATTCTACTTCTACTAAGTAAGTAGTAGTCTTAGTTCATAGTCATAGTCTATTAGTTGTATTAACATTCAAACTATACTAATATACTTATTATTTATACTCTGATATAGTAAATAAATATGAAAGTAAAGTTAATTAATTTTTATTATCATAGGCCTAATTAGTAATTGTCTATTTAACAATAAAATTTAAAATAATATAATTTATTATCATTATAAATTCAAAGTTTATAAATTATAAAGAATTAATTAAAAACAAAGACACAAAGACAAAGTACAATAATTTTTTTTTGGTTAAAAGTGTAACAAAGTAGGCTAACAAAGTAAGGCCAGTAAGTCAGTAAGGCAAAGGCAAAGGAAAGGCAGAATTTAGGTAGAAATATATTATATAGTTTTGAAGTAGCGCAATTAAAAATGAAAGCAGACATAAAAATAATGAACTATCACAATAAATTTGTGTTGTTGTTTTTAAATCTTATCTATGAACTACTGAAAATACAATTTATTTCCAATTAATTCGAGTCTGCGTCTACAGTCTACAGCTATGTTTCGTACCTATTTCTTTTTGACAACAAAAATCATGTGACTATTGAGGGGACGAAACCCTTTCTTGCCTCTTTAAAAAAAAAATTCGCTAGGAAGTTAATATGCTATTATTATTATTATTATTATTTATAAATAAAATGATCAGGTTAGGGGCCGTCCTTAAATGAAGTCACGCAATTTCGGCAGATTTTTTACCCCTCACCCCTCTTGTCACGCGTCGTCACAAAATCGTAGACCCACCCCCTTCCAAATATACGTCACAAGTCACAAATCTTTTAACCTGCCCCCTTCCCCTTAAAAAAAAACAAACAAACAAACAAACAAACCAAAAACAAACAAATTATTTTCTATTTGAAGTTAAATATATTTAAAATCACTTTTTGTCATTCTTCTATGTAGACGACCGGAAGAAATTTTTCCTTTTCATCAGGTACCGGTGCATTCTTTTCCCGCTTTGACGTGATTTTCTATGTACTAATTGGATAACAAAATGAGCCCCTAGTAGGGGCCCTACATGGCTTAAATCCATAACATTAAGTATGAATTCGGCTTGTTTTATATATTACATTTTTTAAAAAAATGTTTAGTTGGCAATGCATAGCAAGACAGCTAACGAACAATGCAGCGGTAATGTAAAAAAAAAATAATAATAATAATTGATGTGATTAACCTTCGCGATTAAGCTCGCGAATGTGATGTTACAAGGATCATTGCATTGTTGACAAACCTACAATATATAGATAAAAGACAATAATTCCTCAAATCGATTTCGACCTTATAATGACAGTTTTCATGCTAAGTTTATGCACATCAAAGGCATTTGATCTAAAATTACCACATTGGTATCATATCTCATGTTTTCTAAAAATTATAGTTATGCGCTGGAAGAGGAATATGGCGAGTACTGTACGAACCCCACATTGTGCAGGAAAGTAGGGTGTCATCTAGTGCGTCGCAAAATACAGTAATTCCTGTAAGTTGACAAAGCCGGCTTTAGGCATAGGCAAACTAGGCAGCCGCCTAGGGCCTCCGATTAGTAGGGGCCCCCCGCACAAGAATCATAGAAAAAAATATGATCAACGGTCACAACAACCAGAACAACCAAATAAGTGCAATACTTTTACTCGCTTATTATTTTTAAATAGTGCGTGCTTAAAATGTAAACTTTTAAAATGTAAATTTGATCGTCCAGACAAATTTTTACAAGAATGACAAACGTGAAACCAATTATTTATTTTTTATAGTTAATTTATTTTATTTTATTATTTATTTATTTTATATATATATATATTT
>MUZC01000640.1:0-30357 GCA_002072015.1 Radix auricularia | reverse complement strand
AAAATTTGACATGTCGACTAACGCTTACAACTCCAATATTTACTTAAGTATCAAGTCGCTTTCAAGAAATCGAGAGTCCACTTGCCAATTCAGACATTCACAAATTTGAGAACTGTATTTGTGTTTTCAACCTGAATACATTTTAGCAACCTCTGCAGACCAATGAACATTTTCTCCACCGGGATGACCTCTTAGGTTATTGATAATTACTTTTACAAACTGGTGTGCCTTCCTAGTCATTAGATTTTTCGTTTGCAACAGCTTGCCTAATTTGGCAAGTTTTCCAAATACTTCATGAGTGACGGCTAAAGAACAGTCCGAAACTGTGGGTCTCAGTCTCTGAGATCCTTTAAACTGTGTTTATTGACTTGGTCATAAAACAAACGTACCTGCTCTTCAAAGTATTCAGTCAGTGCTTGTATGTCATTTCTCTACAATGGTTGTGAAGCAAAGTGTCGTGAAAGCAATCTGATTTTCAGTGTCATCTAAAAAAATCAGTTCTAGGTGTCCAGGAAAAACTGATTTGTTATTTTAAAACATTCCTTTCACCACATTGTCCCCACACACACACCACTCCCGTTAAAATATCACACCGGCTTGTTCGTGACATCAAAGTCTTTTTTGTAAGTTGTCGGCGAGTGATATTAAAATCTTTGTTCTGCTCCAAGGCTAGTTCAAGTTGTAACAAATGTCAAATATTTTTATTATTTTAAAGGGAGTGTTGATATTTTTCTTGTATTAAATTATCGTTAGACGATTTAGTTGAATGATTGTGCTAAAGTCTGTTTGCAGTGTGTGAGAGATGGAAGATAGATTCTGGACATTGATACTTTTTAAAAAATTGAATTTAACAAAGGATGTGACTGAGTTCCTGGTAGAAAAAGAAATACAGTCGCTACTAACTTTCATGACATAGGCGCAGAAATTCTAATTTTTTACATCCTGAAATTTTCTGCGCGGTAACTCAAAACTTAAAAGGTACAATGATGGGGATGGGACCTACGAACCAGACTACCTATATATAAACATGGATATCTATGCTTGCACGCCTTCATTTAACAAATATTTTTTGTAAAAAAATTTTACCCTCAAAGACATTAAATTCATATTTTTCCTCTAAAAATAACAACACAGAAAACACTTTTTAAAAAAATTATAGAAAAATAGTATTACGCCGCCACCCCTCTCTTGTGGAGGGGAGAGGGGGTGGGATTCGTCCACGTTGTCAACACTTCAAAGCTCAGTTTGCTTGGCATCTTTAAAAACATGACACACCGCCAGCGTTTTTGAAGATCTCTCTGGTGCGGCTGTGTCTTTTTTCCCGTAATTTGTTTTATTTAGTTTGTCCTAAGACTGTTTTATTATTGCAAGTTAACTGATTTTTAAATTAAAAATGTTTCGCTATTAAATTAATTTCATTTTATTCCTTTCTAGATGAAGAAAATGTGTCTTCTTTTTTTTCTGACATGAAAGAAACAGTAAAATTTTAGGCTTTGGTGTCACCCCCCTAATGGTGTCACCCGGGGCGGCCCGCCCCCCCCCNAAAGTTTTGTGACGTACTTTTGGAGGGGGGGGGGTCTACGATTTTGTGACGTAGGGGGGGAGGGGGTCAAAAATCGGCAAAAATCGCGTGACGTCATTTATGGACGGCCCCAATATAGATTATACTTTTAAATTTTAACGTTAAGAAGTTTTTTTTTAAAGTTAATTTGGATACTCCTGTAATTTAAATTTGCCTGTGATTGATTAAAATATGTTTTTAATGAATGCTTTAAAATTTATTAATAATGAATCTATCATACATGGTTACATAGTTTGTTATATATTTACGTAGTATTAATGATTTGGTCCTATACATGTAACAAACATTTTATGATGATTCGGGCTCAGACTAATCAATTATATTATTTAATGGTAATACATTTACATAATCTAACCTTAAAATGGCAGTGACAATGTTGGGGAAAACCTTGCCAAAACGTCAGGAAAAAAACCTAGATATGCACACAAAAAACTAGACATGCTAAAAATAAACAAACCTTACGTCAAAGAGCCTCCCACCACATCAAAACACAAATATTTCTTATTTGAAAATGAGAATTTTTCAAATTAATTTATTTTATTTTCATTCAAGAATGAATTTAATTTTTAAAATTGGGCAAAACCCTTAAAAATTCCCATTTCTCAAAATGTGGCTAAAAAATTCCCACGATTAGGGAAATTTCCCCCGACTTCGCAACACTGAAGGTAGGGTATATTAATGAACCAAGTTTTTAAGTAACTACATTTTTATGAACATTGTATCCCTAACAATAGTCAATAGGGATCGAGTTTAAGTGGTGTGCCACTTGTATAAAATTGAAAATTGCCAAATGTAGCTGAGTTGAGAGAAGCAATCAAATGTTTGGCAATGTGTTTATGTTAAAGAAATATATATATATATATTTCTAGTTTACTTAGTTTACTATGAACATAATTTTTAAATTATGTTTCCTTATTTAACATGTTACATTTCTATAAATTCTTTAGCGATTTAAATGAAGTCATATTTAATCAGCACAAATTTTAATGACAAATTCTTAAATGGCAGTAAACTATATAGTATAGTAACATTTTTATTTAAGGTGCTATCATGAAACATCTCATCAAAGTATATTGCGCAGAATGTAATTTTAAATACGTCAGCACTGGTGCTTTGTGGTACCGCGTTGACGGGAAGTACAATTATTTGCACGTCTGTTATGAGCACGAATCATCATAAAATGTTTCGTTACATTTAGATCTAAATGACCAAATCATTAATTTTATGTAAATATTATATTTATATATATATAAAAGGGCTGTTATGAAAAAATTAATCGATAATTTTAAAATAAAGATGAATGAAGTCACAAAACTGAAAATTTCATGGGAATTAATAAAAACAGGCAATTGATTTTTCTTTTAAAATTGAGTTATTTTTTTAAAAAAATTGTTAGCAATTTTAAAAAAAGTTAAATAACGCATTAAAATTTAGGCACTTGGATTAAAATTTCTAATTAATTTTAAAATATAAAAGTAATGCAGCTGTATAGAAATTGTTTGATGAGTAACAAAAAAATAAAGATCACCTTGTTATCCCAAGTGGTTAAAAAGTTATGTTTTTTTTTATAAGACCTAATAATCACTTTTTTTATTATGTTGTTTTCCTTCCAATTTTAAGCTGTTTTATGGCTTTTTTTTAAAATGCCCATAACCTATTTAATTTAATTTAATTTTAAAAAATATAATTTTGTTAGGAGATATATTTAAATATAAGTAGTTCAAAAAATGTCAATGAATTTAAATTTTGTTATTGTTGATTAATTGAAAACAAACGTTTTTTAAAATATCATTTTCCTTATAAAACAGATTATTTTAAAATTTAAACTCGTAAAGTCCGTTTTTTAAATGGAGTAGTGTGTACGTAAAAGAACAACCTATGATTAATTATTAACTATTTATTAATAAAACGAATTTTCAAACAAAACATTTTTTAAATTTTAATCACTATTTTATCGATTTTAATTTTATTATTAGAACAGGGCTATCATTACGTGAGTACTTGTATTATTAGAACAGGGCTATCATTACGTGAGTACTTGTATTATTAGAACATGGTTATTATTACGCCCATCACAGTGGCCCACAAGAGAGAGCCAAACATTGTAGAGCCCTTCAAAGTGGCTCACCTGAGGGGGCCAAGCATTGGGGGGCACACCAAACGTCCCACTTTGGGGAGTAAAACTTTTTGGGGCTCAACAAGGTTGCCCAAATGAGGGAGCCAAACTTTGTAAGGCCATGTCTGTCTTGTGCTCCCCAATAACAACCCCAGCTGTAAATATATGGCCTCTGTTTGTCTACGAAAGGTGATATATTTATCTCAACATCTGCACGAATATCATAGTATAAATTTCAGTTATGTGTTTATTGAGATATAGATTCTAGATCCTGGTAGTTTTTAATCCAATATTATTCTTACCGTATTTATTATTTATTTTTCTATTACATTTAGGGCCACCAAAATCACTTCGCCTAAGGCCTCCAAATCCCTAAAGCCTGCTCTAAAGTTGAGGACTGAAAAATATTATGACATTAATAAAATATCCAATATTATCATAACTTTTTACTCCGAAGCTCAAATTTTTAAAAATTTTGTTGTTGTTTTGGGTTTTTTTTTTCTTCAGAATTTTACGTTCTTCACACAAGAGTTGTAAACATAAACTATGTAGATTTCTTACCTACGTACTATACGAAGACACCTAAATCACAACTACTTTCATTTATATTGACACGAGTAACAATAATCTTAATCCACATGACTTGACTGTATGAAGTATCCTTTCTGTCATATTTAAAATTAATGCCTTAAAAAACTTAGCTCAGAGAAAAAGTTGTTTTGTGCTACTCTCGAATTGTGATGTCAAAAATTCGATGCATTCTGTAAAGTTAATGAATAATATGGCTAATTTTAAATGGGCACATTAATCTTTATACTTGAATGGCCGGGGGCGCTAGACCAAAAATCAATCCAATAATTATATCAAACTTAAAACGTTTATATTTATATCAAATATATTAACCTCCCCCCAACCCATCCCCCCCCCCCAAAAAAAAAAATGTCCGTGTCGTTTTGACTTTAAATATCTACACATATTCATATCTTTATTAGACACTTGTGATGATATTAAAACTCACCAGTTGAAGTTTCGGGCGGGGGGAGGGCGTGTAACCGACAATAAAGTTTGCTGACTACTGCCGTGAGTGAACCGAACAACGCTGCGACTACGTCACAAATGCTTTGATGTCAACATCAAACGACGCAGGGTTACAATTTCATATGTTCTCTTGTCGGTTTTATAAAACTTAACGATTGTAATTAGATTTAATTTTTATGTCTTGATAATAGGGGTGTACCGGATCCGTTTTTTTGAACCGGATCCGGTTCCGGATTTTCTTATGCGAAATCCGCCGGATCCGGATTATTCCGGATTTTGGCTGTTTCTATTTATATTAATTAAAGTCTGTGTCTCATAAAGACAAAGAAAGCTATAAAAGCATATGAACCCGTGACCTATCGGCATTTTCTGATCACCGGTTTATAGTCTGTTTCAGGCATTCAAAAAACTTATCGGCGCATGCCGCTTAGTGAATTGCATGTACCTATGTTACGATAGGTATTTGAGAGACGTAGCAAAGATACCGGGCGATTAATCGGCCCACAAATTTGATTTCGGTCTTTTAGTGACACTTTTCCTGCTAGTAAAAGGCATTTGATTACCAAATTAATAGTACGGCGAGTGTGGCTCAAACCTTATTTGAACAGAAAAAACGGGGAGGGGAAACGTGTGCGCCGCAAAATTCAATTATTCTGGCGAGTTGGCGATAGAAAAATAATGTTTTTTAAAAATAAATTCCATTTTATCATCATTGTTTACTCCGTAGTTTTATAATTTTAATTTTAAAGCGCGATTTGACTGACCGGCATCACACACAAGAGAGGTAAACATGACGTCACAACGGATGGGGCGAGGCGTTGGTTTTTTAAACTAATGAAAAATGCCTCGCTAACTTAACGAGCGATTGAACCGGTTCTCAAATTTAGACCGGTGAACTACGAGTCCCTAAAATAAAATATTAAAAAAGACAATAAACGAGCGGTCTTAACAACTTTAATATAAACTCCACTTCAAATTCAAGCATTCAATGTGGCGAAATATTTTGTAACAGCTGAGCGCCGCGGGCCGCGCCAAAGAGCGTTAGGTAACCAAGTGGTAACCGACCAGCCAATTAGAGATGGCGCAATGTCCCTAAAAGTATTCATAGATAGGCTAGGTCAGCACAGACCTGCTGGCTTGACGCAATTTGATGGTCGTCTGCCGTGCTTGGTAAGGTGGCGTGCTGGCGCTTGGGCAGTATAGTTGCTTATTATTTCTGTTACAACATCATTGGTGATTGCGGTTAAGATGACGTCACGAATAACAATTACTCATCCCCGCACTATCATGTATGGGATTGGGCCGATTGGCCACTATTAGAGGTGCTGACTCTACCCTCTGGTATGTTCGGAATATTAAACATTAAACAAGCTAAACGCTCGAAACAATCGATTAATGTATCGTGATAGTATGGAATTCGGTAAAGAGAATTACTGTTATTTCAGATTATGATCCGGCGAGTCACAAAATCTGGGAAAATCCAAAATCCGGATTCTGATTGTTCCGGATATATGTAAATCCAGCGGAACCGAATTTCACCGGGTAGTGAAAGATCCGGCGGAACCGGATTCCGGCATACCCCTACTTGAAAACTTTTGATTGCCTATCGATCGGCACTGATATTATACTGATTTTTAAAAAATCATTAAGTAAATTTTAAGCGTGCAAATATTTCAGTGGAAGTTTAATTTAAAGTTAGCCTTTTGATGTGACGTCACGTTTCTACAACCCCCCTCCCCCTCGTCACGCATCGTCACAAAAGTGTGACCCCCCCCCTTTAGGAGCGTGACGTCATTTATGGACGGCCCCCCTACTCCTTCACATGGTTTGGTGTCACCAGGCATGATGAAATCATGATTACGAACCATTTCCGCACCTCGATATTCAACATGCAACCACCTTTGAACTTTAAGCTAAGTACTTTGGAGTATGGCCATATAACGAATAAAATCATAATATTAATTATGTTCAATGTATGTTATGCCTTTTATACATATGAAAATGATATCTGGGTGCGGTGATGGAGGGCCATCCCGGTTGATACTTTCAGAGATGGTGACACCAATATATAAAATTCTGTGTATTCCCGTTATTGGCACTGGAAAAATCGGAGGAGTTCTGATGAGTTAAGTTGTGAAGGGGTGACACTATGAGCTACCGCCCCGGGTGACACCAAACCTACTGACGCCTCTGCTATGACAGCTAACTTTCTTTATTATTACCATGACCATAATAATGTGTGCATTGGAATGATTTAATTTTATATTGTCCGGTACAGTGCAGGCACGACGTGGTTTAAGACTGGACCATATCAAACAGAGCTATGCTTTCACTTGACCAGATATTTAAATATACATGAATGAGGGACAAATAACTAATCAAATGTTTAATCTGGTTTTGCAGAGATGTTTGTAGAAGCAGGGGCGTCGCTAGGGGTGCGGTGGGGGCGGGCCGCTTCGGGTGAAAGATTGTAAAATTCTTTATTTTCTCGTTATTTGGCACTGGAAAACTCGGAGGAGTTCTATAGGTGTCGTTAAGGGGTGACACCATGAGCTACCGCCCCGGGTGACACCAACTCTAGTGACGCCACTGTGTAGAGGGAGCTGGAGGTGGACGTGTTAAAGAAAGAAGAATAGTAGATCGTGACTCATGTGGATCTGTCTTCAAGCACTAGAACAAGAAGATCTTCCAATCAGCATCACGGTTGAATCTTGATCGGCATGGATGAAAAATTATTTTTAAAAGACCAATACTCTAAATATAAATTCACCCTTCTTGTCTAGCATAAATGTAGTTACCATTCTATTTCCCCGGGGATTCACACTTTCTACACTCTTTTGGCTATCTGTAGAGATGCTCCTTCTATAAAGGGTCATTGCGTCCACAGACCATGCCCGACTGTTGGCAAATAACGCAGCGTTCACACGCCACGGCTATGAAGTTCCGCGCATTACAGAGCTGCCTTTGTTTCCATAACAAGTGTTAAGATACCCATTTGAAGCTGGGTGAACTCGGGGACACCCAGACGGCAGAAAAAATCCTTCCCTTGGCATGGATTCAAATCCATGACCATCGGTATGCCAGCCGAGAGCGCATGCCACTCAACCACCAATGGTCACTTTTAAAATGAACACGAGTTCCGTCAAAAGATACCATCCATCAAAGGAAGAAGCAGCATGAAAAATACCCTATGGGTTCAAACCAATGTTATACATAAGTATTATATCTTATAATTTTATTTTTTAAAGTAGACTTAGTATTAAGGACTTCCGAAATTAACGATTAATTAATCGATGTATAGTTTAAATTTTAATCGATCAAAATTAATTTTTATTAAATTTAATTTAATAAAATATTTATATTTTTTAAAATTAAAATTTATTTAAGAATTTATATTATTTGCTACTTACATACTTTCCACTCATATTATTATTATTTATTTAAACGTTTAAACAAAAAGGGTTTTCTTCTTTATTTCTTGCATAGTAGAATGAATTTTCCTGTGTTGCGTCACAAAATTTGGGAGCCATGGAATTACCGCGATTTAACCAATTTCGCGCAATAATGAATCGCGACTTAACGGGATCTTTATATGCGCTATAGAAATAAAACAAATTTATTAAATTTTTCATAATTAATCGAACAAAATATTTTAAATCAGTACCAGCCCTAGTACTCATATTATGTTTCAATTATGTTTGTCATTCGGATACGGAGGAGCTATTTACAATTTTAAAAAGTTAATACGATGTTAGCTTCACATATGAAAAACATTGTTTATATGTATATAAATAAATAAATAAATTAGGGCTGCGGAAATTACCGATTAATTTCTCGATTAATCGGTAAAAATTTTTTATCGATTAAAGTTATTTTAATCGATAAAATAAAGATTAAATTGAAGAGGTCGCTTAATTTTTTTTTTACCAATTTATTAATAAATTACTAATTATTAATAGTTCGCTTTTTTAACGTACAAACTTCTCAATTTAAGGAAAAAGATTTTGTAAGTGTAAACTTTAAAATCAGCTCATATACTTTAAATTTTAAAAATGTTAATGTCCTTGAAATTTTCAGTTTAATGACGTCATATAACTAATTTTTTGCTTAAAAATAAAAATTATCGATGAATTATTCTGTAATTTTTCAAAAGTTAACGATTAAATTTAAATTAATCGATAACAGCCCTAAAATATATATATATATGTAGAGAGAGAGAGAGAGACCTTTTTGGATCGGAGTTGATTATTAATAGTCTAATTTTATTTGCTGTGCTATTGCTGTAACAGTGAGTCCCCTTGCCTTAACAACTTTTACTATCCACAGAAAGTCAGCAAATGTAGTAATAAGTCTAAAGATCGCTCTCATAAATCTCTAGTTTTGGCTATTTTGTTCTCTTAACGAAGTTACTGCTTAGCATGTACCTCATGGATAGTTTTTTTTTTTGTTTGGTCCCTCATGGTTGTATGGGTTTTAATGTTTCCATTGGATTTTTTCTCATGGTTTAGTAGACTTGGCGGCATCCATGTCCTCTCCAAGTCAACGGAGGACTTTTTTTCTAAGCAATAGTCATTAATCAACAATTTTTTTTTCTTGTGGCTTAATGTGGACTAGATCCCATGCACCTCAGCTCGTGAGGCGAGCGCACTATTGACTTCGATATCCAGCTGCTGTCCTGAATAGTTTACTGAAAATTAATTTTTCAAGGATGTTTCTGAGTTTGTGTGAGCTGGTGGTCAAACCCATTTGAGGATTTACTACACCCTGCTCTTGTGGATATCTGTTGCAGTGCATCTTATCTTATATGTTACAGACGCTCCTTCTGTACAGAAGATTATTGCGCCCTTCGTATTTCTATGGTTTGTGTTTAGTCCTGTATTCTTACTAGAGTTTTAAAAGATGATAAAGTGGTGGCTTTCCTGGTTTCTTCAGGCAACCCATTCCACGCCCGAATACCGGACGGAAAGAAAGAGAATTTGTATGCGTTTGTTCTTGCATATGGAATAAGAAAGGTGTTTTTAACTTTATGTCTATTTGAGGGTTGTATTAGGTTATCTTTGTGTTGTATTTCTAAATTAGAATTAATTGCCTTATGTATAATTACTAATTTACTCTTGGTTCTTCTATCCTCTAGTGTTTCAAGGTTTAATGATTTAACTAACGGTGTTACTCTTGTCAGTTTTGAATATTCTCCAGTAATGAATCTGGCAGCTCTTTTTTGGATTTGTTCTAACTTATCAATATTTTCTTTGGTGGATGGGTCCCATACAGAAGAAGCATATTCTAGTATAGGTCTCACCAGAGTGAGGTAGCATTTTAGTTTTATATCTTTGTTACATTTGTAAAAGTTTCTTTTTATAAAGCCTAAGGTTTTGTTTGATTTTTTAATAACTTCATTTACATGGGGATTCCAAGATAGTTTCTCATTTATTATGACTCCTAAGTATTTCGCATCTTTAGTTTGGGTTAGTTCTTTTCCATGAATGAAATATTTTGAATTTATTTGTTTCTTTTTCTTTGTTACTCTTAGCAGTTGACATTTTTCTGGGTGGAAGGACATACTCCAGTTAGTTTCCCATTTTATTAATTCATCTAAGTCTTTTTGTAAAATGTTGCTATCTTGTTCTGACTTGATTGTTCTATAGATTATACAATCATCAGCAAATAACCTAACTTTAGTTCCTGTTGAGATATTGTTGGGTAAGTCATTTATATAAATTAAAAATAGTAAGGGACCTAGGACAGTTCCTTGTGGAACTCCTGAGTTAACCTTTATTGGTGTAGATTTAGAACCATTAATTATTACAGTTTGCTCCCTACCCAATAGGAAATCTTGGATCCAGTGATGTAAGGGACCTGAGATTCCAAAGTATTTAAGTTTTTTGAGTAAACTAAGGTGGTGAACTTTGTCGAATGCTTTTGAGAAGTCTAGTAATATTGTATCTATTTGATCATTATTATCTAAGCCTTTTGATAGATCATCTATTAGGCCTATCAATTGTGTTTCACATGATCTGTTCTTTCTAAAGCCATGTTGGTGTGGGCATAGGGCATTATATTTGTCAAGGTGGTTAACTATTCTGCTATATATTATGTGTTCCAGTAATTTACATGTGATACTAGTAAGTGATACAGGTCTGTAATTACCAGGGTCGGACTTATCACCTTTCTTAAAGAGTGGCGTTACATNGGCTAATTTCCAATCCTGGGGCACTTTACCCTGGTTTAGAGAGGCTTGAAAAAGAACTACAAGGATTGGGGACAGTTCATTGCTTAATTCTTTTAATAACCTGGCAGGTAATTCATCTGGGCCAGTAGCTTTGTTTATTTTAAAGTTTTTTAGGAGTGAATGTATACCTATCTCATCTACAGTTATGTTACCTATTTCTTCCAATTTATTTAAATTTATTGAAATTTCCTTGTCGCCTGAGGCAGAAAATGATGATGCAAAATATTTGTTACGGATACTAGCTTTATTTTCATTATCATTATAGGTTTTATTATTTGAGCCTTTTAGTGTGGCTATACCTGAAGGCTCCATTTTTTTAGATTTGATAAAGGACCATAAGTTTTTATTGTTATCTTTAGTTATCACATTGTTTATATAATTATTTTGGAGGTTATGGCTAAGTTTTTGTGTCAGGTGTTTAATTTTTAAGTATTTTTTGTGTATCCTTTCTAAATTGGTAGCCTTAAATTTCTTAAATAAATTCTCCTTTAGTTTGCAATACTTTTTTAATTTAAAATTGAACCAGCATTTATTAATTCTATTTGAAGTTATTTTTGTTGGAACATTCTGATCCATTATGGTTTTTAGATATGTTTTTATTTCCTTCCATATTTCTTCTACAGGGCTAACTATGCTGAATTTACTTAGGAAATTTTGTTGGAATTTAGAAGCTGATTGGTGTAATTTTATTAAGTTGCATTTATTCCAAAGATATATTGTTCTTCTTGGCATCTTATTTATTTTAGTTTTTATTGTGTTGGTTACCCTAACAATATCATGGTCAGAATTATTGTGCAGTCTACTACTAGTCCTGGTCTGTTTGTTAGGAATAAATCTAGTATTTTGTTATTCCTAGTTGCTTTTTTTACTATCTGTTCTAGGTTTATGTTGTTTATTGTGTCTAAGAAATGTGCATCTATGAACTTGTGGGTAAAACTGATTTAAATTGTGCACTATCAAAGTTGAAGTATGCCATTAGCTTTCAAACCCCTGTCAGGATCTCACTGTGTTGTCAGTTAAAACAACCACTTGTGAAAAGGGAAAGTTGTCAGTTAACAACCACTTGTGAAAGGGAAAGTTGTCAGTTAACAACCACTTGTGAAAAGGGAAAGTTGTCAGTTAACAACCACTTGTGAAAAGGAAAAGTTGTCAGTTAACAACCACTTGTGAAAAGGGAAAGTTGTCAGTTAACAACCACTTGTGAAAAGGGAAAGTTGTCAGTTAACAACCACTTGTGAAAAGGGAAATTTGTCAGTTAACAACCACTTGTGAAAAGGGAAAGTTGTCAGTTAACAACCACTTGTGAAAAGGGAAAGTTGTCAGTTAATAACCACTTGTGAAAAGGGAAAGTTGTCAGTTAACAACCACTTGTGAAAAGGGAAAGTTGTCAGTTAACAACCACTTGTGAAAAGGGAAAGTTGTCAGTTAAAACAACCACTTGTGAAAAGGGAAAAATGTCAGTTAAAACAACCACTTGTGAAAAGGGAAAGTTGAGTCAGAGACACAGTACTTTGATGCCTATGAGCAGAAAGAGCGAATGATGTTGTCCGTGAATCTACTACGTCTTGTCTTGGAGAAAAAGGTCAATTCTTCACCATCCCCTTGCATCGTCCCATTTTTAAAATTTTCATGAGGAAAATAATTTCAACTTTAGACATGCATCCTTACAGATTAATAGAAAGATGTGGAAAAAGAAAACTACATCCTACTATATTATTAATTCTCTTACACACTGTGGAGAAGCATAGTGTTTTGTTCCGGATAAATATAGAGAAGATTAATCTATTTTTAAGCCTTTTTAGGATTTTACATATTTTACAGTTAAGACGATGAGGAAGTCATTTTTAAAAAATCAACATTTTAATAAATTATTTCATATTTATTTTATTAACTATTCAAGTTTCAGAAACAAAGAAAATACATCCTGAAATTAAACAATATCAATTGATGAAACATTAAAACAGTTGCTGTTTTTTTTTTTTAATTTACAGATATTTTCAATTTGAAAATTAATTTTTAAAAAATAAATAAATTTTCTTGAATGCTTTATTAAAAGCAGACTTACAGAGATTTATGGAGAGGGCCACCTACTTACAAATAAATTTAAAACAAAAATTAAAGTTTGTGTACTCTGAAAAGATAACAAGCATGTAAAAATAATTGCGATAAAAATAAATGTAAATATTTTCATAAGCAAATGAGAAGCCAATTCATTTTTTCAACTGATATTCTGCTACAGTTATAACAGCTGTTTTTTTAACTAACCATACACAATAACAGAGAAATCAATCATTCATTGAGCTTCCTTAAACAAGAACTCACTGTAACTTTAGTAGTGTAAAGTTTAAACAAAAATTATATTCTCTTATTTTTTCTGGTAGTGGTAGTGACATGTCAGTCGTTAAAGACATTTCTTAGTCATTGGAATAAATGTCAATAGAAACCTAAATCAAAGAATTTTACCTTCAAAATCTGATGTTACAATGCTTTGATTATGATTATTAAATGAGGTTTATAGGGCTTTCACATTAAAAAAAAAAAAAAACATTCAAACAATATTACAGAGTCTACAAATTACACAATGTTCTCATAAATTTTCTCCATCATTTTAATAAAAATCACTATCCACTTTTTATTTGCTCTTTGAGAATAAGTATACTCTGCCTCTGCTCAGGTGGAAGAAGTGCAATCTGTTCATCTGTTAGTTGTAGGACTTGCATTATGAGGGCAGCCTAGGAAAAGAATGCAAAGAGTTAGTTTTGTATGATATGCAGATAAGAATTTTAAAGAATTAATTTTTAAAATTCCTATACATATAATACTTACTTTTAACAGAGTACATTAGTGACTAGACTCAAAAATAATTTCATTGTTTTCAAACATGCATATAAGATTACATACAACGTTAAAAATTTGTTAATGAGGTCAGATACACAAAAACAAGGGGAATTAGTTTTTTAATAGAATAATGGTGAGTGATTTAATGTCATTACATATTAATTACTGTAATCTTAATTTTAAAGTTAAAAATTTCCATCACTACATAAATTCAAGTATGTCTTTGAGTGGGATAACTAATAACACTTGATAAAATAATAATGAGCTACGCCTTTTAAATAACTCACTTTCTCTTGATCTTGTGTGGTTATGCTTGATGTACCATTCGTGGATGGACCAACATTACTTGCAGTGGATGGCCCACTTGGCATGATATTGGAAGGCTGGAGATTTTAAGAATAATGAGTTTACTTATTTCATGACACCCTACAAAATATGAGTTAGCTTTCTAAAATCATTTGCCATGGACAACCTTTTTGGAAAAAATTTCCTTAGCTTTCATGTTTTTCAGTAAATTAAAAGACATTTTTGTAAGGTTGGAAAAAAACTGAACGATCAGAAATTGTAAGTGTTATTATTAGGGGGTAGCCGGATATGTTTTTTAAAAATAATTTGCTGGATCTGGATAGTTTGGCCCTGGATATCTCCACATTAAGCATAAGAGCTAACGGGTTGTACTTTACTAATTTCTTTTTAGTATTTAATAATATTTATTTTAAAATTTTTTTAAAGAAATATTAACTAACATATAGAGATTAACATCTATCTACAATTACAGTCTGTGACACTCAACATCAAAGATGAACAATTTACAATGAATTGCATGTACGAACTTGAACAAAGTTCAACGAACTGTTAAGTGTGTACCAAACGAACAGTGTTGTGTGAGTGTGTAGTGTGGTGTAGAAGAAGTTGTGATCTAGAGCCATAATAAAAACTGTTCTTTTATTCAGATCATATAAGTTTAATTTGCTGTTAGTTAACTTAGTTTAATATCTTATGTAGTCAAGTAGTATCTATACTCTATATTTGTAACTTTTAAAATTAATATTTTTTTCTCGCATTGAAATTGATTGTTTTACTATATTTTGCATGGTTTTGAATGATTTCATGATAGAGTTTAAAAATTATCAGACCAAATAATATACAACACATGAGACAAGCAAAATTTTAATTTTTAAATTTGAAAATAAAATCACAATTGAAATCCGGATGCTATATGGATCTGCCATAAGTAATTGGCAAAGCCGGATAGTATCGGCAATCCAAATATCCGGCATGCAGGACATCGGCCACCCCCTAGTTATTTTATTTTGCCCTAGATCTGGTCTATGATAGATATACCTTATCTTATCTGTTACAGACGCTTTTCAATACAGTAATTTATTGAGTCTTAGGCTTATCTATGGTTTTGTGTATAGTTCTGCAATCTTATTAGAGTTTTAATGTGGATAAAGAGTTGGTTTGCCTGGTTTCTTCAGGTTAGGTCTTTTCCACGAATGAAATATTTTGAATTTATTTGTTTCTTTTTCTTTGTTACTCTTAACAGTTAACACTTTTCTAGGTTGAAAGACATACTCCAGTTAGTTTTCCATGTTATCTTTTTGTAAGATTTTGCCATCTTTTTTGATTTAATTGCTCTATAGATTATACAATCATCAGCAAATTATTCAACTTTTGTCCATTGACATTTATAATGTTGTGTATGCTTAGATACATTAAGAGTGCAATGTCTTTTGTCAATTTGCCATTGGCTGTGTTATACAAGTGTACAAAATAAATAATAAATAATATGACAAGAAGTTCTATTTAGATTTCATGTTATGATCATTGAATATGTTTAAACTTTAAGTCAACAACCCTTATAGAGGTCATCTTAACTCACCTGAGCTGCTACAGGTCTCTGATTGTTCATCATACCTGGAGCAGGTCCTTGCATCCTGCCTCCTACAGCTACCCCTTGCATGGTATTGGGCTGAGGAAATCGACGTGCCTCTCCCATGTCTCCTGAAATATATTGAACACCTAATTTCTCATCTTCAATAATGATCTATTTAAAATTAGCTGTAAAACATTACCATTACATTTAAAAAATCATGTTAAGCCTGGTCCCTTTTTGGACTCAGGACGTGTTAGCGCATTTTCGTATTATGTATCAGTACTTATGTTAGATATCAGCATTATGTAGTTATCAGTAATTGTGTTTAGATTTTAGACATATTTTTATGAATTTTCTTGTGTAATGAATATACCTGAAAAAAATTTAATTAAAAGTCATTTCTTTAGATTTAATTATTTTTTTTTTTCTCTTTAATCTAACTACAAGTGGTTTGTGGTCACTGAAATAGAACTCATAAATGAAACATTCTAAATTGTAATCAGCTAATCGCCCAAATACTCCATCAATTGTTGTTTGATAGATCGTGGTTTCCAATCTTGTTGAAAGTAGTTGAATGTTGAAGCTTGTTTCGAAAAAGTTTTCAATTTCTGCCCCTGGGCCACAAATGATGACATAAAACTCCCTAAACTTTTACACATATTCTAATGACGTCAACAAAAAAAAACTAATTCTTTTGCACGCTTTCGCACCACTAACCAATAACTTTAACTCTTCAATGCTTGAAAAACAATGTATTCGACTTCCGGCAATGGCGGCCGTTGCCTGCGCCAGTGTTATCTCTCGATTCGCAATGTTTTTTGGTAGTTTTAACGGGTTTTTTTAACGGATCGAGTAACTGAGTGTTGATGCACAAATGGCAGGTCAGGACATACAAAAAACATATATACATCATGGGTCTAGGACTTATTGTTGCTGAGATCTAGGGTGATGACAGACGGACGGACGGACAGACTGACAAAACGGGTGCAATAGCGCATTCGACTTCTCGAAAATGCGCTAAAAATCATTGGTTTGTTAGTTTCTTTCAAGTAGACAGAAACTAAATATAAATATTTTAAAAAATGAACAGTCATGCTGCACCATCATAAAAAGATAGTTGTTTACAAGATTAAGCGCAAGGTACATGCTGCTAATAATGGAGACAAACCTATTGGCATGTTTGGCCTCATCATCATCATGTCTGGCCTAACAGGAGGAGCAAGTGGACCAGCATTTATGCCTGTGTGTGCTTGACTCATGGCTCCCATCGGACCAGGCATAACTGGAAATGGAATAAAAATTGATGCAACCAATAAATTCATTTAAAGGCATTTCTCAGGAGTCCAAACAAATGTGTCCTAGTGCTTCCTGATGACCCTCTCTGTTATTGAGACCACAAGTCTCTAAGACTTTAAGTGACAGTTTCATTTTATGAAAATTTTCATATAGAAACACGGAAATTACATAATTCTTTTATTTAAACTGTAGGCTCATTATTCTATTTGTCTAATAAAATATTTTGAGGTAAGATTTTTTTTAAAAAGTATTAATTTTTTAAAATATATGTTATAAATATTACACACGCTCCTTTACAGAAGATAATCGTGTCCTATGGTTATCCATAGCTAATGTTAAGTTTTACATATTTATTAGAGTTTTTAATGGTGATAGTGTGTTGGTTTTCCTGGTCTGTTCAGGCAATTCATTCCATGGCCAAATTCCAGACAGGAAGGAGGATTAGTTTGAGTTTGTTCTTACATATGAAACCAAAAAATTGTTTTTTCCTATGTTTAGCACATAGTGTTTTATTAGATTATTGTTGTGTTGGATTTCAACATTAGAATTTTAAGTCTTATGACTTATGTATTACTACTAATTTATTTTGTGTACTTCTATTGTTATCTTTTGTTAATGTGTATATTTTTCTTTAAATTAACCTATTTTTAGATTCATTTGTACTGAAAGAGTGCTTTATTTAAAAATTGGAAATACTTTCATTTTTCATAAACTATCTCTAACTGCTTGCGCTATTTTTAGAAAATAAACACTTCTGTTCCTTAGCTTAATCTTCCCTAAAAAGAGCCATGCACAAGATCATCCATCTAGTAACTGTACCTTGTGGTCCTCTAGGTCCCATCATGTTATTCACAGAAACTCCCATTGGCTAGAAAATAAATATGTACTTGTATAAATGTTGGAGACAAAATGATGCGACAAATTTATATATAAAAATAAAACTATATTCATTACAGTCTATTATAGTAAGAATATCTGAGTCATCAGTTATCTAATACTAATTTTAGCGGAAAACAAAGATTGCAAAGTCTCTTTGCATTCTTACCTTTGATTGATTGCTTGGCAAATTAACATTTATCTGAGGCTGAGTTTCATCCCGATACAACATAGACTAAAACAAAATGAAAATTATTAAATTCAGGAGTAAAAATATTATATTACACTTCAATCCAATAATGAATTTTGAAATCTATAAGAGCTGGGACAGGCAAAATTTTCTTTTTTTACTTGATTTTTTAAGGAAAGATGCAATTCACTATGTTAAAAATATTTTTTTTTAAATTTATGATTTTTATGTTTTATAATACCATAGCTACTTGTGGGTCAACAATTTTCATCACTATCTGTGCTTGCAAAAGGGCATAGGCAAGTTGTGGGTTCTGAAGCAACATGTTTCTGGCCTCATTTGGGTTGTTCTGAATGCACAGCTGTAAGAGATGTATAATGTTTAAAGCAAGGTTTGAGCCAAAACAAATTTTAGTAAAGACTTTGAAATAACTACAATTATAAAATCACTTGAAAATACTTTGAACAGCTGCTAAAAACTAATCAGGATCCAAATAAAGTACAGTAAGTATAATTAGTCATTCACAATTCCTTTAACTCTGAGCAAACAATCTGTCAGCATAAGTAGGATTATGACATAGAGGCCCTTAAGCTTGAGTGAAAACTTAGATCTTTCTCAATAGGTTTATATGGCAAAAGCTTTAGGCCACATGAGTAGCCAAACAAAAGTTCTCTTTAAGTAAAAATTACCTTCATTTGTTTCATAAGTTCAAACATCTGCTCTGGCGGAAGGCTAGCAACAGCTTTAGAGATTGCCTCTGGTGCTTTTTCTGGTTCCACAGGTTCACCATACGGAGACTAAAAATTGTTTTTAAAAAAAGAACACAGCTAAAAGACAGTTAAGTTTTAACATACATCATCAGGTAAGAATTTGTTTTTTTAAAGACCAAAGTCTCCACAACCTTAAACACCATCTAAAATATATTTTATTTAAATTACAGAAATTTTTTATTTTAGAACAAGAGAATTTCTCCAAATTCTGATTAAGATTAGACTTTAAAAAATTATCACAACTATAAGAAATTAATGTAAATATAATTATAGATTTTATGACTCACATGATCTTGAAAATATTATTTAAGGTTAAATTACATTTACCTCTACTATTTGTCCACCCAGAGCCTGTTGCATTGCTTTTCCCTCATCTTTACTCTGCTCTCCAGCAGCTACACCAACACGAAGAGGTCTGCCATTAAAATCATAGTTGTTAAGATTTCGCATAGCACTTTGAGCAGTTTCCACATCCTGGTATTCACAAAATCCATATCCTTTAGGTTTTCCGGTTTCCCTATCATAGACAAGCCTGCAAAAATAAAATGTAAAGAAAAGTTAGAAGTGAGACTCATCCTTTACAGGGTTTTTAATTATTTGATTTGTAATAATTTATTTAACACTAGAAATGTAAAAGCAAAATATTACCTAAAGCTAACAACTGGTCCTGCTTGAATGAAAACTTCCCTCAGTTGTTCTTCTGTAGCGTCATATGGAATATTTCCAACTATAGGAAGAATATTAGTTTTTATATTATGGTTAAGCTGCACTTGCATACTACAGATATAACTTTATTAAGTTATGACAGAAAAGAATTAACCGCTTTAAAAGTAAAAGCATAGGTCAACATTTTAATTTTGTAAAAAATAGGATGCCAACTTTTTGGTTATTTCTAACCTATAACCAAATACTTATAAATCATAATTAAATCGAGGGCATGTGCTGTCTATCCTATAGTCTATACCACTCTATACTTTGCAAGAAACAGCCTAATCATAATTCATTAGCATCAGGTGAAAGAGATAAAAATAAAGTTCAGTGCAGTCAATGACAATGGCTAATTTAAATGGTTAAAAAACTTGTAATTTATTGTTCAAGTTAATCTCAGTCAGACAATCAAAAAAAACAATACTGGCTACTGGAAATAACCAGATTCTCACATAAATTTCACTAATTACGTTCATAAAATCGACAATCAAGATAATGATTCATTCAACTGTCAAGAGCCACATATTCAACCTTTTAACTTTATAATATAATTTATAAAGGATGTTGCTAGTGTTACAACTGATCATAACGTTAACCAGGAAACTTCTGTTACAACTTGTCTTAGCAGTAAACACTTAGAGAAAGAAACTAAGTCAAGTCGCTGTAATATCATACCGAACTCTTGTCAATATTTTATATGCATATACAATAGGATAATAGATTTGGGCTTATTTAAATGTGTATTAATTCTAAAATCTTAATTTATTCAAATATATTAATCAACGTATCAGCTTAACAGAATAAGCAGTACAAAATTACAATCACCAGGTTTGACGAAACCCTAATTATGGTAAAAGAAATTATTTATATAAAAAAAGTTGAAGAAGAAGAAATAGACGACCCTATTGGAATTAAAACTTGAAAAATTGTAACTATTTATTTTGGACGGCACAAACACTGTAAGCACATTGCATATTTTTACAACTAATTGTAACAATTGCCAGTAAACTTCTGCTACAACTAGTCGTAGTAATAAAATTATTTCGTATTGTTATGACAAGTCGTAGCAGCTGATAATTCCTTGGGATGTTGTAGGTACTACTACTATTGGTAACACTTGTTATGACTAGTCTTAGTACTCTTAGCAGTTACATGTCAAGAAACTAAGTAGCTATAATATTGTAACAAATTCTTCATAATATTTTTATGCAAATATAAACGATATTAATTGATCTGGGCTTATTTATGTGTTGTGTGTGTATTCATTCTAAAATATTAATTTATTTAATTCTATTTAATCAACGTATCCACTTTTCAGAATAAGTAGTACAAAAATTACAATTACTATGAATTACCAGCACACTCATTGTCTGCGTGGTTATACAATTTTTAAAAAAATTATATTTTTAAAAATTTGCAGGGATCGGGTTTAGAACCACACATTGGCTTTAACATCAAACTATCGACCATCTGACAATCATCTCACCTAACCTAGTTCACCTAGCCAAGCTCATGTCAGATTACGATTTAAAAAAATTATACTTCACTGTTTGTCATTAAATTTAATAGACACCAATCACGTTTTTTAACCTTTAAAATTCATTAATTGGCTACCTAGTAATCATGAAATTTGATAATTATGAGATTATTATATTCAGTCAGATTATGTTTAGTATTAGTATTAGCATAATTAAAATATAGTTTGCGGCTTTAGTCGTAACTGTAAGGTGTAAGTAAGTGACTTATACTGACTACTGACAATAAAACTTTAAGTCATTTCAAGTAAGTGAATAAGACATAAGTTTAAGTGTAAGTGTAGGCAAGGGCTGAACATTAAGTCGGATTTAACCAAGGATTTTTAGTATTTAGCCACGTCTTTAAATAATATATATAATAATAGGTCTCTGGTATTTGCTAATAATAATAATTGATATAGGTAAATTATCGTTGTACGGATCAGGCCGAAATAAGGTCTTTTCCGGCGGGCATCTTTGGTTGCTATACAAGTCACAAAGGTAGCGGACGGATCCAAAGTCCCAACTGAGGGGAAAATGCTGAAAATGAAATGGGCCGGGCAATGGAAGACAATCACAAAAATTACATGTTATAAATAATTCTCAAGTTATATCCTTCCAAAATATCACTAGTAAAAAACTTAAATCAGCTTCTTCCATTAGCCATTAGCAATTCACTAATGAATTTCCAATGCAATGTTTGCGCTACGGTGGCAAATTGGAAAAAGAGCCGAGCCTCCAAATTCGCGCGCTTATTGATTATTGCATCACTCGCTATGTCCGCAGTTTCGTATTCGATGATTCGTATCTAATAATTATAAGGTAGGTACTTTGACAGAAAATTTAAATGTAGACCATTAGGCTTAAATAATATATCATTTTAAAGGGCTTGCTAAGACCTTTTCAAAAACACTTGTTTTGTCTTTCTATCTTTTATAGAAGTGGAATTATGATTTTTTTTTGTCAATTTTTTTGGCCCCTAATTTAACCTATACAATTTATTAAAAAACTTGTGACCCAAATTTCAAAATTCTGTACTATTTCCCTCATAACTTTTTAAATATTAGAGATATTGTTATCAAATTTTCAATCCAATTTACAAAACAATGAAGAAGGAATGTTTAAATTATATCAAGATTTTGAATTTTGTAAAAAATATATTTGAAGGCTTGTTGAAGAAAATCAAGGGCAAAAATTATTGTTTTTTATATATAGAAATTCAAATCAGTACAAACAGTTGCATGCCTAATGCATTTTAATTATTTAAATTGTAAATTTAATTCAATAAATATAATTAAATGTTTGAATGGTAAGTATTTGACTCTTAAAATAAAACTGAATGCAAGTTACAATAAATTATTTGCGGAAATACCCCACACCTTTGATGCATGTTACTGAAATTTTAAATTTCAAAAATTAAAATTAAATTTAAAAAGAATGTGAAGATTTTAGTAACTCATTTCATTAAAGCATTAAATGATAATAAGAACATTTTGCCTGTCAATTTCTGAGTAAATAACTTGTATTATTATTATTGTATGCAAATTCTCATTAAATATTTGGCAATTGAAGATATTCCGAGCTCTGCAATGGAATATTATTTTATCTCTGTAACTATTCCTATGCCTATTTTACTTGGTAATGTTATTTAATTTTAATTATTTAGATTGATTTATTTTGATTACTTTAATTTTAATGTTTGTCAAATGTCTATGTCCTCATCTTTGTGAAAATAAGATGGTAAGTGAGATTTAACAAAAATTGTTTAAGAAAAAAAAAATTAAATAAAAGTATTACATCACCATTATTACTATTAATTCTAAGGTAAGTAGCAGTGTGGAACTAGCATTATATTATACAAAACTTTTAATTATATTCTTAAAATTTTAATGGTATACAACATAATATTAATAATATACAAATGTAATTAAAGTATTAGTATTAAAGCAACCCAAATGCCTTGAAATACTAATACTATCCACTGATACTATAAGATTTTTATACTAGACAACTAATAGTATTAGGGTCTAATGTTAATTGAAACTGTATATATTTGTAAATTTACTTTAATATTAATAATAATTAATTGTAATACTATTACTAATACTATTAACTATTACTAATAGTTAATAGTATTAGTAATAGTAATAGTATAGTATAATAATTAATAAAGGGTAATTGAAATAACTCATTACTCAGAAAAATCAAGTTAAAATATAATCGTTGGTGTTACTATTCTATTCAATATCATTAAACTTACTAAACCTATTATTAAATGCGATCAATTCTTATCAGTTCAATATATAATTATATTTAAGCATTACATTGTATTTAGGATAAATTGATTTAAAAAAGACATTTCCGACAACCCTGTTTGTATTTTGAAAGGGGGATGACTCGGGATATATTCTAATTTCCATCTTCAAGTCCTTAAAGTTTGGGGAGTCAATACTTTTTTCAGCTAAAACCAATTTTAAAGAAATAAAGTTATTCAGGTTTTAAAATAAAATCAAAATGGGGTATATTTATCGTTTAGATGGCACCGGTTAAGATAAAGTTTATTTTAACGTTTATTTCATACCCTTTGCAATAGATTTATAGTGTGCCGGTGCCGAGATCGACCTCGCGGTAAAAATAGAATAAAAATACTAAGCAATTATGCGGTAAACGTCACTAATGAAGAAGAGCTCTCCATTTTGAAAAATGTGACGTAGAACGCAAAAGTAACGCTATAATCGCAAAAAAATAACAAAAAAGCCATGACAGTTTTTGCGTGAATTTACGACATGCGCAGAAAGATGCGTGAACAAGTATCTAAGTACCTATATAAGGAGAGGCGTTCCTCCTCCCCTTGGGCCTTAGACCCTTCCCTCGTTTTTATTTTGGGGAGGGAGTACAACGATAATTAGCCTTAATATCACATAAAGTTTTATAAATGGAATTCAATTAATTGTCTGCTGCTACTGCTACTAACTGCTACTTATACTTGCTTACGGTTAAATTCGATTTAACGTTCCCATTCAACATGACCGCCATCTTTGTTGATATTATGCAGTGTACCAAAGAAATTGGCATTGGAAAATTCAACTATTAAAATTCTAAAACTAAACCTAATCCTAACTAATAACTTCACAATTATAACTAAACCTAACCCAAACCCTAAATAAAAATAAATTAAATAAAAATTCTAAATCAACTAAACTAAATCACAAAATTATACTAAATCAAAATCAGACTAAATCTAAACCGAAAAACAATTACAAAGGACAAGGAAGAGAACGCAGAATTAATTGCTATAAAACACATTTGGGAACGTATAATCGGATTCAGCCAAATCCTTTCAATTACCAAATACTGATCGTTGAGCTCTATCAGCAGCTGAAGCAGCAGCCGATAATGGAAGATTGGGATCTTGAGGAAAGGCTGGGAAATTTTGCATGAACGCTGCCATTTTTTTTGTGCCGTACTTTTTCTACAACTATTTTTTGTTTAGCTATAATACTATAATACGTAAAATGATAGTTGTGAAAATAGTGATACAAAGACCATACCAAAATAATATTTTAATACTAATACAACTCCCAGATAGACATAGTGACATAGTCATAGATCATAGGGATAAAGACAATAATTTTTTAAAATAAATTTTTAAAAAACAAAACAACAACTTTTCGTATGACTTATGCATTATGAAAGAATAAACTCATACAAATTCTCGTTCTACTCGCTACCCGTCTGCGTCTCGGCTTTCGGGCGTGGTAATGGGCATGGGTTGTTTGAGTTTGATCTAAACAGGAAAACAAACACTCTTGCAATAATTAAAATAGTAATTAAAAGGCAAGATCAGACATAGGCATAGGGAAGGTACATAAATGACGTCACGCACACGGTGGAAGAGGGGGACACCCATTTGTGACGATGTGTGACGAAGGGTAGTGGGTATTATTAACTAAATGTGACGTCACATCAAAACGTGCAACATTAAATAAAAGTTCCCCTTAAATATTTGATTGCAATGATTGATTACAATTTATTTAATAATTTAATGACGCTTTAAATCGCTTCACGTGAGTTACGATATTAAGGTGCATCCTTACACTAAATACACACACACACACACAGTGGCGTAGCGAGGGGGGCAGAGGGGGGCGAATGCCCCCGGGCGCCACGTTAGGGGGCGCCAAAATGAGTATTAATACTCATTTTTAAATTTATTTTTATGTAAACTAATGTATCCCAAATTCGTTTGCAAGATTGAATATTGGAGCTCTGAACATATCTTTATTACAAAACAGTTGTTAAACATGATTTAGGCGCCCCCCATTGAGCGTTAAGGGGCGCCATTCTACTCATAAATAAATGACACATCCACAATGTAAGATTGCTGATGTGTTTTTTTTTAATTAAAAAAACTGTGAGTTGATGGTAGTGAGCAAAAGTGAGCAGTAAGAGACCAATACAATTCTTTTAATAGAGCTACCAGAGACGATACTAAAAGCAACCAAAATTACCAAGACAATAGAAAAAGGAGTGGCTTAAAGCAATGGTTCTCACCCTGTGGTCCACGGACCACTAGTGGTCCGCGAAGATTTTCCAGGTGGTCGGTGAGAAAAGCGAAAGCATGAAATTTACGCACTGTAGGATTAATCGAGAAAGACTAGCAAGTAAAAGAATTAACGCAGACTTAAATATATTTCTGATCTGGCCATAATGGTTTTTAATTTTATCAAGCTCGTCAATTAAATTCTCGTCTCTTTGATTTCTTATGCTCGAATATGAATCTTGAACATTAACAGTTACTAATGTATACTGAAGTTCGCTGGTTATCTGACTGTTTTAATTACGCGATGACGTAAGAGATTTTCATGTAGAAATAACTCAAAGCTTGTTGATAATTTGAACCATGGCTAATGGGTTGCTGTTCTGGCTTACTTGGCTGAAATTTTTGAAAAGTGCAATAAACTTAATTCCATTCGGCAAGGAAAGCAGATACATTATATAACTCTCAGTGACAAAATGTCTGCTTTTACGAAAAAGCTTGATCTTTGAAAAAGAAGATTATTTCAAGGTAACTTTGAGATGTTTGATAAATTGTACGAAATCACCGAAAAACCAGAAAATGCAGAAATAATTAAATAAACCACTGTTGATTAATTTGATTTCTTGTCATATTCAATAAATGCGGGGCCAATTTTATTTCTTCTATTTTGATATTTGTCGTGGGTTTCCAGTCCTAATCTCGAACTCAATGAAGATGAAATTACCAACATCGTAATTAAACCAATTAATTGAACTGACCAGTGATAACAATTTGAATATGCTGCATGAGAAAGTTGGGTTAACGAAATTTGGAGTACTCCAAACTGTCTCCGAAAGCTTTTAAAATTCTTTTACCCTTTGCAACTTTGTAAAAGGGGTTTGTCTGCAGTGCTTACAATAAAAACAACACATCGTTCGTACTAAATAAACTAATATAGCAGTCTTTTAAATATCTTAAAGTTGTTTTTTTTTTTATAGTTAGCAAGTTGAATTAAATAAGAAGACTATGAGAATAATATAAATGACATTTGTTCGTTACAAAAGAAAGAGTATTTTTTTAAGGAGCACGCAAATCATAGCATATTAGTAGAGTTTTACTAACTAACATGTTTTGTTTACTAAATATAGCTATCTATATACACAGCATAATTATATCTAACTTTTCAGCACGGCAGTAGCACAATTTTATCAAGCTCGTCAATTAAATTCTCGTCTCTTTGATTTCTTATGCTCGAATATGAATCTTGAACATTAACAGTTACTAATGTATACTGAAGTTTCCCGTGCTAAGACACATATTTTTCAAGTGGTCCTGGAATCTCAAAAGGTTGAAAACCACTGGCTAACAGAATGGTCAATACGCGTCCCTTTGCTGCATGCTGTGACTCTTTAAAAAGATAAACCGTACTTCCCCAATCCTCATGTGGAGGAAGTAAAGTGGGAGAGGGGAGGAAAGGTCTCTCCTCTCACGGGCTTGTATCCATTTGTCAAAGCAAGTTGGATTCCTTTCATATGAAACATCAGACACCGCCTTTCTTTCCTGTTCATCTGTGATAAAACTTGTTGCTCAGTAGGATCAACTGTTAGAAAAAAAAAAACACCAACAAAATGCCCGAGAAAATCTAGGTTCAGTATATTATTTATCACCGGAAATCCAAAATGAATTTATCCAGCTACTTAAATCGACTGTAAGGAATCAGCTGTTGAGTGAAATCAGAAAACACAAGTACTACGGTATCTTACTTGACTCCAATCGATCTAGGACACCGGAAAAGCTTTCTCAAGTCATCAGATTTGTGGATGTGGATTTACAAACTAAAAAAATAACTATCAAAGAATCATTTTCAGATTTGCACACATACATTCCGAAGACGCAAAAAGCCTTGAAATAGTTATCATAGAGAAACTGTAATCTAATAGCATACCACTATCCGACTGTCGGTCACGATGTTATGACAATGCTTCTGTAATGACCGGGAATGTATCCGGCATTCAACAGCGAAAATGAGCTAGAAATCACTGAGCATTATTCATCAACTGTGGCAACCACAGCTTAAAATTTAGCAAGAGTACACTCAACTAAACACGATTCAGTTGTTATCACGTTTTTTGGAACAGTTGAAAGTATAAATTTATGTTTTATCCCTTTCAACAACTCGTTGGGAAAAAATTTAAAAAGAGTTGTGCCAATCACAATGAAGAGGGAGTCTGACACACGTTGGATTGCACGATCAGAAGCTGTTATAGTAATTTATGAAGGACTAGATGACATGGCAGGGCTGTTTGAAAAATTACCAGAACATACAAATATGACGCCTGACACCAGAAGTGATGCAGAAGCTTTGCTGGTAGGAATATAAAACTTTAACTTCCTTGATTTTAAACATTTCTGGAACATCATACTTGATAAAATTGATAGTGTCCAGAATCGGTTCCAGAATCCTACTATGAGTTTTAAAGAAGCTTAATCTGATCTTGAATCGCTTGAGCAAGAAATTGTCAACATTCGTGTTAGTTTGAACCATGTTGCGGTAGACAATGGGAAAGAAGATGCACAACTTGGAGAATCGAGGTTGACAGAAGATTAGACGACATCGAAGGATGCCTTCGAGAATTAAAAAGAGATGCAGAACTTTCTCCATAAGAAGAAATTGCACCTGCTATGAACAGCGAAATTGATAAACTCCAACAGGAGATATCAATACGGATTTTACGTCTTAAATAACCTAAACAACAAATTAGGATTTTTACTAGACGTCAAATCTCTTCTTGCTGAAACAAAAGTCGATACGCTTCATTAAAATTGCTTAGATTTTGCTAATTTCAACGAATTGTGTACATAAATCAAAGAATAAAAAATAATGCTCAGTACCCGGACTAACGTTCTACCGGAAACTAGTTTGGATCTTCTCGATTTTATTGTTTCATATGGAGATGACGTATTTCCGAATCTGCGCATTTCACTTCAAATACTTCTAAAAAAATTACTGTTTCAACTAAAAGCTGTGAGCGGTCCTTCAGCAAACTAAACCTTATTTTGTCTTAATTACGTGCTTCTATGGATCAAGATCGTCTAGATGATCTTGCACTCCTTACCATCGAAAGAGAACACTTGAGAATATCAATTTTAACAGCGAGATTGACGACATTCAAATCAAGGAAGATCAATTTATTTTAGATTATATCTATTCGAGTCATGTATAATTAGTAGAGTTTTTTTTCAAATAAATTGTTTATAATCGTATAGAGAATTATTAGTCTGTATTGTATTTCATAAAAATATCATTTGCTTCAAAAAAATGAACCATATAAACCGTAAAATTTCAAATTTTTCTTGGGGGCTCAGTTGAGCCCCCAAATTTTTTGGTCCGTCAAGGGGCGCAGAATTTGTGTCATGCCCCCGGGTGCAAGTGACCCTAGCTACGCCACTGCACACACACACACACACACACAAACACACATGGCATCCGTCCGTCCTCATAGAGCGATGACGTTTACTCCTGCTCCTCTTGCCTCCCTCCCCTTTTCTCGTGGCACTTCGCCTTCTGTCTTCACTCCTAGCTGTGAGGTATGCTTCCGCGATTTGAATGCCCGCACGTACTTTTGCCCGCCAGAGTGTGCGCTCCTCGGCAATGGTCTCTCACGTCTTATGGTTTATCTGCGCCAGTTACATATCTTTCTTGAAGCGCATGCCAGCTCACAGTTAAGCAGGACTCTCGGAATATGCTCGGAACTCAACCACCGCAGATGTCTCTCATTCAGGATTGAGCGCATACTCAGGGGCGTCGCTAGGGTTGGTGTCACCCGGAGCGGTGGCTCATGGTGTCACCCCTTCACGACTTAGTGGGCGTCCATAAATGATGTCACGCGACGTTGCCGATTTTTACACCCCCAGCGTCATACTTTGTCACAAAAACTTAGACCCCCCACCCCTTTTTTCCGACACGACGTCACAAAGCTTTGAGACCCCACTCCCCCCCCCCTCCAAAAAAAAATATGTGGATTTAGTGCAAGTCTCAACTCTAATATCGTAAATAAAACGCGTGAAGACATACAAAACGTCATTAAATAAATTGTAAACAATCAAATATTTAAAAGGAACTTTTACTTTGCGCACTTTGAGGAGATTTCACCTTTTTTAAACACACAGATGCGTGACACCCTCCCCCCTAGGCACTTGACGTCATTTATGCGCACCTCCTAATCGATAGAACTCCTCCCAGTCTTCCAGTGCCAAATAAAGGGAAAATAAATAAATTTAAAAAAATTTATTTTTTATTTTTTTGGTCACCCGGTGAGGTCAGCACCTCTCGCTCCCTTCTAGTGAATTACGTTTAAAAGAGAAAACAATTCCTTATAACATAAAAAAAAAGTTTAAACAAAAAGATAAAACAGTAGAGAGAGAGAGAGAGAGAGAGAGAGAGAGAGAGAGAGAGAGAGAGAGAGAGACTAACTCCTAAGCATCTTATTTGCCCTTACAACACAACAAAGGGTATTCTTTCCACCACGCACCCGAAACATAAAAGCAAAAAGCAGCTCAGTGGGATCAATGTTCTCTCTACATGTGGAAGAAATCAGCAGTCCCGAGCCTGCGCTCTTCATGGGGCTTCCCGGAAAACTCCCCCAGCCCTCTGGCCCCCTAAGGGGTGCGAAGGCTGGGAAGCCCCCCCCCCCCCGGAGCGGTCGCTGCTACAAGCGGCCGCCTGGGCGTCCAGGGCGCTGGGCCGAAAACGCCTCACACTAAAGTGTTCCTCCCAAGGGAGGTGTGGAATTTTCCTACGG
>MUZC01000639.1:174882-203170 GCA_002072015.1 Radix auricularia | reverse complement strand
GCCCCTCAGAGCTTTAAATAAAAGGGATAGCATTCAGAGCTTTAAATAAAAGGGATAGCCCCTCAGAGCTTTAAATAAAAGGGATAGTCCCTCAGAGCTTTAAATAAAAGGGATTGCCCCTCAGAGCTTTAAATAAAAGAGATAGCCCCTCGGAGCTTTAAATAAAAGGGATAACCCCTTAGAGCTTTAAATAAAAGGGATAGCCCATCAGAGCTTTAAATAAAAGGGATAGCCCCTCAGAGCTTTAAATAAAAGGAATAGCCCCTCAGAGCTTTAAATAAAAGGGATCGCCCCTCAGAGCTTTAAATAAAAGGGATCGACCCTCAGAGCTTTATTTTTAACCAATTTTTCACGACTAATTAACACATGTAATAGTCTCTTTATAACATTGTCTGGATTTATTTTAGCATATTTTTTTAGATATAATATTTAATGAAATATTTGTTTCATTTCTCTCTGTCTCTGTACATCCTTTACTAGCCAGTGAGCTGATTGAGAGAGAGCAACAATGCTTCTTACGTTTACTACCGTTGCTCCTGCACAAAATTACATTTGATTCGTAGTTTTGTGGTTCTCTGGTCCGCCTTTACTAGTGGAAGGTCCTGAGTTCAAGTCTCAACAAAATAATTAACTAATTTTATTTACTTTTTAAATTTGTGTTTGTGCCAGAATTCTTCCTTTCTTTTGCGAACATGGCTGACCATTGGTCAGTGACACAACACATGGAAATGGTTATCCTAGCCAAACAAGGACAACAAACACTCTATAAGTATTTACAATGTAAATGATAATGCCAATTAGACATATAACATGAATAAGCATTTGACCGCAATTTTCTCCTTTAAAAAAGGAGTGTCTGTAATAGATACATTAATTAAATAATAATAATTCACGAATAAGAATTATACGCAATAATCTCTTTTGTAACATTGTAATTGTGGGGGATGGTGTTGGGTTTTTTTCTTTTTGTTTGTTTATTGTTGATGTTTTTTAAAATATTTTTTTATTTGATTAAAAAAAAAAAATTTTCTTTATATGATAAATATTTAAGACACAACTTAAGACACTAACCTTTTCCCAGTCAGCCAATGACTTATGACTGGAACATTAGGAAATTTACAATTTGACTTGATCCATGATAATAATAATTTTCAAACCTCATGATTGTATTAACCTTAATGATAATGTCACTTCTCGTGATGGTGTCAACCTCTTGTGATTATATCATTTCTCGTGAAAGTATCACCCAAGGTGATGTTTTTAATTCTCGTGATAATGTCACTCCTAGTGGTAGTATCAACACATGTGATGTCATCAACTCCTTGTTATGGTATTAAAACCTCGGATCGTGTCAACCCCTCGGGATGTTGTCAACCAATCGGTATCGTGTCCAGCTCTCGTGATCGTGTTAACCCCTCGGGATGTTGTCCACCAATCGGTATCGTGTCCAGCCCTCGTGATCGTGTCAATCCTTTGTGACTATGTCATTGCACGTGATTGTAACACAGTTCGTGATGGCATTAAACCCTCAAAATGGTGTTAAACACTCGTTATGGTGTCAAAACCGTTCGATGGTGTAATCTCTTCGTGATAGTGTCAACCACTCAGGATTGTAACACCCCTCGTGATAGTGTCACTCGTCTAGATGTTGTCATTCCTCTTGATGGTGTCAACCCCTAGTGATTGTAACGCCTCTTGTGATGGTGTCACTTTACCTGATGGTGCAACCCTTCGTGATTGTATTATCTCTCATTATGATGTTTCTCCATGTGATGATGTCAACCTGTTGTTGCTGTAACATTTCTTGTAATTGTAACCACCTTCTTGATGATGGAACTTCACATGATTTTGTCAAACAGTTGTGATTGTATCACCTCTCGGAATTGTGTCAACGCGTCCTGATTATATTACTAGGTGCGTCGGCTATTGATGTCCCTCTCACTCGTCTCACCACACGCCTGTAGTGACAAATTACGGTAGAGATCTGCGAGCTTGTTTGCCCTTACCCCAAAATATAAAAGTTTATGTGTTAGTTTCCCCAAAATATAAAAGTTTATGTTTGCCTTACCCCAAAATATAAAAGTTTATGTGTGCCTTATCCCAAAATATAAAAGTTTATGTTTGCCTTACCCCAAAATATAAAAGTTTATGTGTTAGTTGCCCGAAAATATAAAAGTGTATATGTGCCTTACCCCAAAATATAAAAGTTTATGTGTGCCTTACCCCAAAATATAAAAGTTTATGTGTTAGTTGCCCGAAAATATAAAATAAATGTGTTGGTTGCCCCAAAATATAAAACTTCATGTGTTAGTTGCCCCAAAATATAAAAGTTCATGTGTGCCTTATCCCAAAATATAAAATGTTATGTGTTAGTTGCCCCAAAATATAAAAATTAATGTGTTAGTTGCCCCAAAATATAAAAATTAATGTGTTAGTTGCCCAAAAATATAAAAATTAATGTGTTAGTTGCCCCAAAATATAAAAGTTTATGTGTGAGTTGCACGAAAATATAAAAGTTTATGTGTTAGTTGCCCCAAAAAATAAAAGTTTATCTGTTAGTTACACCAAAATATAAAAGTTTATGTGTGCCTTACCCCAAAATGTAAAAGTTTATGTGTGTCTTACCTCAAAATATAAAAGTTTATGTGTGTGTTACCTCAAAATATAAAAGTTTATGTGTGAGTTGCCCGAAAATATAAAAGTTTATGTGTTAGTTCCCTTAAAAAATAAAAGTTTATCTGTTAGTTACACCAAAATATAAAAGTTTATGTGTGCCTTACCCCAAAATGTAAAGGTTTATGTGTGTCTTACCTCAAAATATAAAAGTTTATGTGTGTGTTACCTCAAAATATAAAAGTTTATGTGTGTGTTACCCCAAAATATAAAAGTTTATGTGTTAGTTGCCCCCAAAAAATAAAAGTTTTTGTGTGTGTTACCTCAAAATATAAATATTTATGTGTTAGTTACACCAAAATATAAAAGTTTATGTGTGGGTTACCCCAAAGAATAAATGTTTGTGTGTGCGCTACCCCAAAATATAAACATTTAAGTGTGAGTTACCCCTCAACGCATGAGGTCTTACCAACCTGATTCGAGGTTGAGGGTATGTCACATCCCTCCTTCCCTCCCACTCTTCCGCCCACCCCAAAATGCAGTTGGTGAGTTTTAGAAGCTTGTCAAGTGTCGATAAATGACCTGAAAAAGATTGGATTCATATTTAAGTCTAAACGACGTGGAGTATCCATATTTTAGGGGAATCTATTTAATACAAGTATCGACGTTTTAAATTAAACATACTAATATTAATGGTTTTATATCTAACGGCCCTGGTCTTTCTCATATTTTTATGTCTAACGGCCCTGGTCTTTCTCATATTTTTATGTCAAACGGCCCTGGTCCTTCTCATAGTCTTATGTCCAACGGCCCTGGTCATTATCATAGTTTTATGTCTAACGGCCCTGGTCATTCTCATAGTCTTATGTCTAACGGCCCTGGTCATTCTCATAGTTTTATGTCTAACGGCCCTGGTCATTCTCATAGTTTTATGTCTAACGGCCCTGGTCATTCTCATAGTTTTATGTCTAACGGCCCTGGTCATTCTCATAGTTTTATGTCTAACGGCCCTGGTCATTCTCATAGTTTTATGTCTAACGGCCCTGGTCATTCTCATAGTTTTATGTCTAACGGCCCTGGTCATTCTCATAGTTTTAAGTCTAACGGCCCTGGTCATTCTCATAGTTATATGTCTAACGGCCCTGGTCATTCTNGGCATAAAATTTCTCAAGATGGTCATCAATCTATGATAAGTTGCCTGTGTCTTATCAGGCAATAAACAGTAAAGAGCAGCTGGGTTCACGCCCTCTACAAAGACAAAGTGAAAGGTATATAGCTGATAAAATATCGTTGGCACAACTTTAATGTGCCATCACATAGCCACAGCTTGGAACACATAATTGCGTCTAAAACCACACGATCACCCATAACAATAATCCTTGAATTGCATGAAACAGAACGTGAATCATAGAGAACTAAGTGACTAAACATTTCTGGTATTTCAAAGTTAGTATCACGGGGTATTGGTGGTAATATCAGACCACCATCTCTTTCACTTGAAATTTTTGCTATGTAACGCCTCAGCGCACGATTGATTGTGTTCTTTTTCGGTAGTGCCATCATCACATGATCAGGTAAGTTGGAAGTCACAACACCTTGACTGGTTGACGGTCGTGCAAGGGTTTCATTCATTAGTTATTTCATTTCCCCTACAGCTTTACTAGCTATTGACGTGGACAGATTTACTTCAGGAGTATGATCGTCAAATGTGTGTAAAACTCTGTCATTCAGCGTCTTTACTCTGGCTCGACACTTCAATGACGTAAACTTGCAACACCTCCAATGTATTTCATTTTTTTGGTTTTTCTTATCAAACCAGTATTCATAGTTAGCAAGAATTAAGGATTTTTTCCCTCGTTTCGTCAATCCATATTCCAAAGTATTTTCCATTTTCACACACGTAAATTTCTGAAAAACTGATGTTCAGCAACAAATGTTGAGGAACTAATGTTGAGCAACTAATGTTCCTCTTTAATAGTACCCCTAAATGCGATGGTAGAACAGTTCTTCCAAGCCTATCCAACTCCACCCCTACCCCATCCTATGTAATCGGACAATAAAAGGGCCATGTGGTCAGAACAAGGTATGTACATTCAAATCCGCCACACTCCTTATATTTACCTTTCCCATAACTCTCGTCAGCACACAATGTCCTGTGGTCGTCACTTAGTCTGGTCTTCGCAACATACCGCTATGTGCCGGCCAACTTACAGTCCCTGGTCTCGGTAGACTTCTCTTGATCTCTCAACCCCAATCAAAGTCACGATGTAATCGGACAATAAAAATGGCTTGCCGTCAGAGGGTTCTATGCAAAGGTCACTACATTCTCTAAGCCCCTACTCCCAGTATTAATTTCCACATAACGCTCGCCAAAAAACTAGGTATAACTATAACTTATAGGTCACTACTCCCTACACTCCTATCGCAAACATTTTTTTTTTGTTACTTTTTTAAATGTGTAATTTATTTATATTTTATATATACATATATTTGTAAGTCTTTTAAAGGTTTTCACAGTTATGAAAATAAATGATTTTTCCCCCTTATACAGGGTGACGTCATGTTGAATGGCGAATATCCAGGACGTTAAAACCATTACAAGCCCATGACCGTTGCATTTACTTCTGTTTCTTGTGTACGTTAACACATATAGACTTGCCTGGCAGAAAAACTGATTTTAATAAGACTTACAAAGTTATCTAGAGTAAATAAATTTCAATATNGTCTATTTGAATGTTCAGTTTACCATCGTTTTACTGGAAGCATGCCGTTGTAAAATGAAGTGCAGGGGTGGTGGCTAGTTTGTATTATAAAGCGGTCATGATGGCAAAAATAATGCGGCGTTTGAAAGGTTACCAGGGCAGCTTTTACAACAATATTTACAGCACCCTAGGCGAAACGTCTGGATTTCGAACTGTCCGGTGGTTATATAATGAACGACTAGTTACGAAGACGAGACTAAGCGACGACAACAGAACTTGATGTGCTGGCGAGGGTTATTGAGAAGGTAAATAAAGGGAGTATGGGTAGAGATACTGTAGGTGATTGCCCACATTGCCTTTTTTATTGTCCAATTACATCGGATCGGGGTTGTGGTGGAATCGGACTTTTTACCTCAGACCGATAGAGTATTCATCACAATCATGATTTCGCTTTGAATGTTGACTGGTAATCAGTGTATATATTTTTTCCCAAAATTACGTAAATCAATAACGTTCAGAATAACTTTTTCAGACTGTGTTTTATTTTAAAGAGATAATATTATTAAACTAATTACTTTTAAATCAAAAAATATTTTTAAAATGGAAAAATAAAATAAAAAGAAAGATTTTTTAAAATAAAAATTTCACGCCTTAAAAAGGAAAGGATCGATTCGTCCGGGGTTGAAACACCCTACTGTTTTAATATATATTAGACTTTTATATATTGTACTATTTTAAATTAATTATTAAAAATATCTCATTATATTTTTAATTTTCAAGAGCTATTAATATAAATTAGACTATTTTATTTTATACATTGTACTATTTTTAATTATTAAAATAACATATCATTCTATTTTTAATTTTTAAGACATATTAATATAAAACTATATTATTTGTTCAATCATACTATCATTTTAAAAAACCGTTAAACATAACTATTTCCTACTGTTTTTATTTTTAAAGAGATAATATTAAACTTCAACTATTTATTTTTAATTAAAAAAGAATTAACAATGAATTTTTAAAAACCAAAACATTTCACGCCTTAAAGAGTAAGGGGTCGAATCGTCCGGGGTCGAAACACCCTAGGGTCGAAACGTCCTGGGGTCGAAGTGTCCGGGGTCGAAACGACCCGGGTCGAATCGTCCGGGGTAGAACCGTCCGGGGTCCAACCGACCGGGGTCGAAACGACCTGGCGTCGAAACGTCCTGGCGTCGAACTGGCAGCGTCGAACCGTCCGGCGTCGAATCGTCCGGTGTCGAAGTGTCCGTAATTCATATTTAAAATGTTTTATAATATTTTAAATTTCATGGAAAGAAAACTAAAACTACAGTCTACAACTACAACTACAAAAGTGACAACACACTACAACTACAACTACAGTGTAGTAAAACTACGTATACTAATAGTAATAGTAGTGATAATACTATTTTTAATAATTCTAATACTTACTGTTTTACGAACTAGTATAAGTAATATTTAAGTCAGTTTACAGAGAAATACATGTCCAATTAACATTAGATTAGACCCTTTTACTATAAGTTTTCTAGTATGAAATCATATATAATATTATTTTAATATTAGTATTAGTTGATAGAGTAATTAGTATTATTATATGTTTTTAAAAAATTACTTATACTTATAATAGTACAGGTCATGAAAATACAGTTGAAATATTGTACTTTTGAAACAATAACATACATTTACAACATGTAACTGTTGAATAATNAGTGACAACACACTACAACTACATTTGCAATGTAGTAAAACTACGTATACTAATAGTAATAGTAGTGATAATACTATTTTTACTAATTCTAATACTTACTGTTTTACGAACTAGTATAAGTAATATTAAAGTCAGTTTAAACAGAGAAATACAGGTCCAATTAACATTAGATTAGACCCTTTTACTATAAGTTTTCTAGTATGAAATCGTATATAATATTATTTTAATATTAGTATTAGTTGATAGAGTAATTAGTATTATTATATGTTTTTAAAAAATTACTTATACTTATAATAGTACAGGTCATAAAAATACAGTTGAAATATTGTACTTTTGTAACAATAACATACATTTACAACATGTAACTGTTGAATAATCTATAACTATAACAGCGTAACCACAGCCTTAGACTAGGTTCAAAATATCATATTTGGCGTGCATTAAAAACGCACCAAAAAGCACCAATGCTGATCTATTTAACATGATTTACAAAGACAGAAAATTTATGCCGGAAGATAATAACAAATGCTATGATATTGTGGAAAATATTACGTGAAATTGATATGTTTGGTAGCTTGTACTATTAACATATTTTGCAAAAATGTTATATTTTTTTAAAAGTAAAACTATATTAATGAAAATATTTTTGCAAGGAAAATATTAATCTAAATTAAAAGTTTGATTGAATAAATAGAAACTATGAAATTTCCTTTTTTTTCTTTTTTTGTATATTGATGTTTGTTTGCCCAACACAAGACTATGATCATGGTGTTACCTCACTACTGTAATGTAAGTGGCAAGCCACATTACTTCCCCCTCTCACACCTTAACTCAGAGATAATATGGAAATGTTTTTTTGTTGTTTCTCTTACCGTGGTCTTGGTCACGGACTCAGTTAGATTAATAGAAGTTAAAAATAGTTAATTTTTATATTTGAATAGTTTTTCAACACATATCATTTAAGATTGGACATAAAATATATATTTAATTCTCTACAAGATATTAAAATAGTTTCTGTAGCAAGAGAATGAAGACTCTATATTTTTTAATTTCTTCGTTATATATTGTGTGATAATTAAAATCTTGACCTTGTTCGTTATGTAAACAACCTTAAGACGCGCTTTATATTTAATGTTTATATGTTGAAACATTTGACTTTATATGTTCGGGTCTTGCACACCACTGAAATCGGGTGAAAGTTAAACTAAATTCATATATGTATAATGTGGTACATCCCAACTACCGGACAGTCATGAAGACAGACATGTACCTCGAGCAGAGGGTGCAAAGACAACTGTATATGGAAAGAGCCAGGGTCTTATTAGAATCCTTTATAAAGTCAGTTGTAGTCCCCTAAGAATTACCCTCTAAAAGTGAAAGTGACGATGAAGATATAGTGATTATCTCTACTATAAGACCCAGAACCAACCAGCAAGATACAGGGACAAACATACAAGCATCTGTTGTACCGAGATAAATCAGCTCGTATTTCACAACGTGTAAACACTGTTATTTATAGACATTTCCAGAAGTAGAATACGAACACATGTGTGAGTGACGAATGATATTTTTACTTTGATTTAATATTTAAAAATATATTTCTAGTTATAGCAAATTGATTATGTTTAAAGACGTCGGTTAGTAAAAAGGAAATAATTTTTAAAACCCGTAAAAAAAAATTGTCACTTTAAGTCCTTTATATACGATACATACCTATCATAATACGCAGTGCAAGGCAATCCGAAGATACAAAATTCTAGTTATGTCTCGTAAAACGTGGTTAATATAATGCGCACCGTTCGAGAATATATTTTTAAAATGTAATGTCAATGTATTGCGCACCTCATTGCACGACATGAAAGGTTGTTGAAATTAATACTAAAAACATCATTCTATCTAAAAAATTAACTGATATGTTGAAAAAAGAATAATTTTAAAATTTAATAATTAAATTGGTGTCCATTTGAACGATCTGAAATTTTAATACATTCTTTTTATTATTGGCATGAGTGTGCCTGCAAAATTTCTGCCCGCTAGCTTACTAGAAAATGGGTTTAATATCTATCAAAACTTGTTAGACACCATAAGTTAATATTAAGGATTTGAAAAGATTTACAGTGTCATATCTGGCGTGCACGTCAGTTATTTTAGCGCTGCACTAAAATGCACCGGGCTAGGTATGATTTTTTTTTTACGAGGCCCATCTTAGTTGGCTAGAAGTTAAATGTAAACTTAAAGTTGCAACTAAAAATTAAGTTCTTATTTTTAATTAACGTGATCTAGTATTAAGGACATTAGTTACTAAAGTGTTAAATGATAAGTTTACTAAATGTATGTCTAGGAAACTTTTTTAAACGATAATATTTGTTTTAAAAATGAGTTATTAAAAAATTTTGAAAAACTTTATGACTTAAGTTTTTACTTTCATATAAATTGATGTCTTGCTGATGATAATAGGGTGTCTTAATACTTTTCACATATGTCCTACTATTTTCTAAAAGTGGCACGCCACTTGACTTCGCCCCATTTAATGGGGGACATAATGCCAATAAAACTCCCTCTTTCTCTTACCCAGGTTATTGACTGAGTTAGATTAAAACTATCTTAGGAACTTAGTCCATTGTTTTTTAATTCAAATATTTTATGTACAATAGTTAATTGATCTAAGCAAAAAAATGGCATTAATTTAAATTGTTTTTGTTGCACGCTTGACTAAAACTTTAATGATGATTTTATGCTTAGTTTAAAATCTAAGCTACCTCGACTTTAATAAAAATCAATAACTGCACATGACCAAGCTAAAATATTTATTAAAATCTCATCAATTTTTTATTGATAAAGACTAACGTCCTCTATTACTCTAGGAAGAAAATAATATTAAATATTAAAGTAAAGACTGAAGACATTTATTTTGTAACAGCTGTTGAATCTACACATTTATAAACGTTCTGTTAATACCAGGAAAGTGGACACAATCCTTTATAAAAAATGTGTTAGAAAGGAAGATATAGAGCAAATAACCGGGGGAAATAACGGGACTAACAGCAGCACGTAGAAATGAAAACAACGCGCATGAACGTTGGGAAAGGTGGGAACACCCGACGCATTGTTGTTTTGGTGACATGCGCACTGTGGTTAGTTTTCACCTGCCACCAGCTATATACCAACATAGCTTGCCAATCATAAACAGTGATTGACTGACTCTATCGACAACCGACATTGTAAGAAACTCTTTTCAACCGCAACCAAACAAAGATTGGGTAGGCTTATCTTATTGGTTGCTTCTTATAAAACTAGTGACCACACAAGATTGGGAAAGCTTATCTTATTGATTGCTTCTTTATAATACTAGTTACCACACAAGATTGGGATGGCTTATCTTATTGATTGCTTCTTATAATACTAGTGACCACACAAGATTGGGATGGCTTATCTTATTGGTTGCTTCTGATAATACTAGTGACCACACAAGATTGGGATGGCTTATCTTATTGGTTGCTTCTTATAATACTAGTGACCACACAAGATTGGGATGGCTTATCTTATTGATTGCTTCTTATAATACTAGTGACCACACAAGATTGGGATGGCTCATCTTAATGATTGCTTCTTATAATACTAGTGACCACACAAGATTGGGATGGCTCATCTTATTGATTGCTTCTTATAATACTAGTGACCACACAAGATTGGGATGTCTTATCTTATTGATTACTTCTTATAATACTAGTGACCACACAAGATTGGCATGGCTTATCTTATTGATTGCTTCTTATAATACTAGTGACCACACAAGATTGGGATTGCTTATCTTATTGATTACGTCTTATAATACTAGTGACCACACAAGATTGGGATGGCTTATCTTATTTAATGCTTCTTATAATACTAGTGACCACACAAGATTGGGATGGCTTATCTTATTGATTGTTTCTTATAATACTAGTGACAACACAAGATTGAAATGGCTTATCTTATTGGTTGCTTCTTATAATACTAGTGACCACACAAAATTGGGATGGCTTATCTTATTGATTGCTTCTTATAATACTAGTGACCACACAAGATTTGGATGGCTTATCTTATTGATTGCTTCTTAGAATACTAGTGACCACACAAGATTGGCATGGCTTATCTTATTTATTGCTTCTTATAATACTAATGACCACACAAGATTGGGATAGCTTATCTTATAGATTGCTTCTTATAATACTAGTGACTACACAAGATTGGGATGGCTTATCTTATTGGTTGCTTCTTATAACACTAGTGACCACACAAGATTGGGATTGCTTATCTTATTGATAGCTTCTTATAATACTAGTGACCACACAAGATTGGGATGGCTTATCTTATTGATTGCTTCTTATAATATTAGTGACCACACAAGATTGGGATGGCTTATCTTATTTATTGCTTCTTATAATACAAGTGACCACACAAGATTGGGATGGCTTATCTTATTGATTGCTTCTTATAATACTAGTGACCACACAAGATTGGGATGGCTCATCTTATTGATTGCTTCTTATAATACTAGTGACCACACAAAGTTGGGATAGCTCATCTTATTGATTGCTTCTTATAATACTAGTGACCACACAAGATTAGGATAACTTATCTTATTGATAGCCTCTTATAATACTAGTGATCACACAAGTTTGGGATGGCTTATCTTATTGATTACTTCTTATAATACTAGTGACCACACAAGATTGGGATGGCTTATCTTATTGATTGCTTCTTATAATACTAGTGACCACACAAGATTGGGATGGCTTATCTTATTGATTATTTCTTATAATACTAGTGACCACACGAGAATGGGATAGATTATCTTATTGATTGCTTCTTATAATACTAGTGACCACACAAGATTGGGATGGCTTATCTTATTGATTGTTTCTTATAATACTAGTGACCACACAAGATTGAAATGGCTTATCTTATTGGTTGCTTCTTATAATACTAGTGACCACACAACAGTGGGATGGCTTATCTTATTGATTGCTTCTTATAATACTGGTTATTACACAAAATTGGGATGGATTATCTTATTGATTGCTTCTTATAATACTAATGACCACACAAGTTTGGGATAGCTTATCTTATTGATTGCTTCTTATAATACTAGTGACCACACAAGATTGGGATGGCTTATCTTATTGGTTGCTTCTTATAATACTAGTGACCACACAAGATTGGGATTGCTTATCTTATAGATTGCTTCTTATAATACTAGTTACCACACAAGATTGGGATGGCTTATCTTATTGAATGCTTCTTATAATACTAGTGATCACACAAGATTGGGATGGCTTATCTTATTGATAGCTTCTTATAATACTAATGACCACACAATATTGGGATGGCTTATCTTATTGATTGCTTCTTATAATACTAGTGACCACACACGATTGGCATGGCTTATCTTATTGATTGCTTCTTATAATACTAATTACCACACAAGATTGGGATAGCTTATCTTATTGATTGCTTCTTATAATACTAGTGACCACACAAGATTGGGATGGCTTATCTTATTGGTTGCTTCTTATAATACTTGTGACCACAGAAGATTGGGATGGCTTATCTTATAGATTGCTTCTCATAATACTAGTGACCCCCAAAGGAATCTGGTTGCTTATCTTATTGGTTGCTTCTTATAATACTAGTGACCACACAAGATTGGGATGGCTTATCTTATAGATTGCTACTTATAATACTAGTGACCACACAAGATTGGGATGGCTTATCTTATTGATTGCTTCTTATAATACTAGTGATCACACAAGATTGGGATGGCTTATCTTATTGATTGCTTCTTATAATACTAGTGTTTGTATGGAGCCACTTTTTTCAAAAGGCAAAGTAATTGATCATAATTCCTGAAATAAATTTAAATTATTTTCTTAAATTATAATTGATTAAATCCTCTTTTTAATATAGGTCCCTTTTCCAAAATTAAAAAATAACCTTAAAAAATTACCTCATAATTTTACGGCTCGAAACATACCATGCTTTCTTAACTGCAATGGACTGTTGTACTTTTATTTTATTATCTATAGAAGCGCCCCACGACTTTATGTGCAGTGGATGGGTTCAAGGATTTCACCTGTAATCATAGAATTTTTGTCTTCTTTGTAATGCACTTTCTGTATGTAAATAAAAAGCTTGTCGTTTTCATTTTTAAATGTGTGTTGTTGTTTTTTTGTCTAGTTTTAAACTCTCATTAAACAAATGTGGGTATTAAAGGGACTTAATTGATCAAAAGAATGTTTGAATAATCAAAACTCGTGTTGCTCTCCTTGTTTTATCACGGAGTATGAAGCACGCCTCAATTCCAACAGCCAATGAAAACCAAGTTAGTTGAATATGCACATCACGTGATGTAAACATCGTCGGAGTTTGTCTTACAGAGCCATTGTATAATCACGTGACCAAAGTCCATGATCACACAGTCTTCACATGTTCACCTAACGTCGATTGGCTGGAGAGGACATGCCCCTATTTTTTCATTGGTTCTGGCATCCCCGCCTTCACCGTGAAAATTACAATGTCAGGAGGCTTCGTGTGAAAAATAGAACAAAATATAGACTAAAAACTAAAAATTTTAATCTATCTAAGGTGTATTAGTTCGATCTGAAATATTGATACATTGCATTGTCATCTAACATCTATATGTGGTAAACTTTTGAGATCCCTAGGACCATCAAGAATGATATAATTGTACAAGATTTGATGGATGGGTATATTGATTTAAACAGTGTTACTTAAATAAAAGCGTGTAAAATTATGCTTTACTAGCAATATTTGTTCAATTAAAATGTAAATCGCCCAATAAGCAGTAATCTACGCCATTGACTATATGAATGTTATTTTTTAAAGATAGTTAACTTACAACTGATATTTTAGGATATACCGTTGGGATCTTCTGTACAGAAGGCGCGTCTGTAACATATAAGATCTCTTTTTTCCTGCCATAATTGTTGATAGCCACTGTATCATCAAATCAATGATTTAAATCTAAAGGGAGAGTATCCAAGTGATCACAATAACAAAATGTCTCTTCATCATTTCTTCTCTTTCTTACAAATTTGAGAACTGGATTAATTCCCCTAGTCCGAAATTTCTTTCCTACCCAAAAAGTTTTGTCCCAAATTCAGAATGATAAGATTTTGTTATTAAATTTGTTTCATTACCTTAAAGCCAAAGATTATTTTCATTGAATGTTTGAAACTACCCACATTGATGCTGACCGAAAAAGAACTAAGGATGACTAAACTGGTAACAGCACACAAGGTTAATACTTCTTATTAAGATCATTTCCAATGGTTTAATATTTTAATAGATGTTTTTGGTTGTAACAATGAAGTGAATTGAGTGAATAATAAAACTCTTATTACATGAAAAGTTTGACAAATATTAGAGGTAATAACTTAGAGCATGCCACAATGGGTTAAGCTACAGAAAACTTTAAAAAAATAGAATGTTTTAAATAAGCCCTATAAAATGATGGCTAACATTGTGATCGTAAGATTCAGTTTTTGTTATGAAAAATAAAAGTAAACATTTTATAAATAATCACCATTAATGTCGTCTATTTATAAGATCTAGTCAAAGTCAGCAAAATTAATGTCTATTTTATAGATATAGCCACAGTCACCTATATCTATGTCTATTTTATAGATATAGCCACAGTCACATATATGGATGTCTATTTTAAAGATATAGCCACAGTCACCTATATGGATGTCTATTTTATAGATATAGCTACAGTCACCTATATGGATGTCTATTTTAAAGATATAGCCACAGTCACCTATATGGATGTCTATTTTAAAGATATAGCCACAGTCACCTATATGTATGTCTATTTTATAGATATGGCCACAGTCACCTATATGGATGTCTATTTTAAAGATATAGCCACAGTCACCTATAAATGACTTACCCAACAATATCTCAACAGGAACTAAAGTTAGGTTATTTGCTGATGATTGTATAATCTATAGAACAATCAAGTCAGAACAAGATAGCACAATTTTACAAAAAGACTTAGATGAATTAATAAAATGGGAAACTAACTGGAGTATGTCCTTCCACCCAGAAAAATGTCAACTGCTAAGAGTAACAAAGAAAAAGAAACAAATAAACTCAAAATATTTCATTCATGGAAAAGAACTAACCCAAACTAAAGATGCGAAATACTTAGGAGTCATAATAAATGAGAAACTATCTTGGAATCCCCATGTCAATGAAGTTATTAAAAAATCTAACAAAACCTTAGGCTTTATAAAAAGAAACTTTTACAAATGTAACAAAGATATAAAACTAAAATGCTATCTCACCCTGGTGAGACCTATACTAGAATATGCATCTTCAGTATGGGACCCATCCACCAAAGAAAATATTGATAAGTTAGAACAAATCCAAAAAAGAGCTGCCAGATTCATTACTGGAGAATATTCAAAACTGACAAGAGTAACACCATTAGTTAAATCATTAAACCTTGAAACACTAGAGGATAGAAGAACCAAGAGTAAATTAGTAATTATACATAAGGCAATTAATTCTAATTTAGAAATACAACACAAAGATAACCTAATACAACCCTCAAATAGACATAAAGACAAAAACACCTTTCTTATTCCATATGCAAGAACAAACACATACAAGTTTTCTTTCTTTCCGTCCGGTATTCGGGCGTGGAATGGGTTGCCTGAAGAAACCAGGAAAGCCACCACTTTATCATCTTTTAAAACTCTAGTAAGAATACAGGACTAAACACAAACCATAGAAATACGTAGGACGCAATAATCTTCTGTACAGAAGGAGCGTCTGTAACATATAAGATAAGATAAGATAAGATAAGATGTCTATTTTATAGATATAGCCACAGTCACCTATATGGATGTCTATTTTAAAGATATAGCCACAGTCACCTATATGGATGTCTAGTTAAAAGATATAGACAAAGTCACTTATATGGATGTCTATTTTATAGATATAGCCACAGTCGACTATATTGATGTCGTCTATTTTAAATCTCGCCTGTTCATCTTGACTATAATGTTTTTAACTCCAGCGTTCAGTTCTGAGTTCATCTTGACTATAATGTTTTTAACTCCAGCTTTCAGTTCTGAGTTCATCTTGACTAAATTGTTTTTAACTCCAGCGTTCAGTTCTGAGTTCATCTTGACTATAATGTTTTTAACTCCAGCGTTCAGTTCTGAGTTCACTTATCTGACTAAAGTGACGTCCTCAAAAGAAAACACATAAAGCTTTATAACAACAAATTAATACGTAACAACAGAACAAAATATATTCAAAATTGATTAACGTTAAATCTTATATCGTAGTTATGGGTACTTTTTTATATTTGCCAAAAATATGAGGGGTGAGACTGCAATCAGGCTTATAAAAAATTTAATGGACAAGGTAAAGGTTAGCCTGACAGGACGTAGCAAAAGATCGTTTCGGCATAGTTCTTTTCCTACGGACATACAATACACAAATAAAAACAATATAAACAATTCAAATTAGAACCTTAGCTGCGTTGAAATTCAAAGAATCATGGGAGATTTGGATAGAGAAAATCTGTGGTTGATGATCTTTAAGGAGATTCCAACTTTATGAGCTTTTCTAGAGATAGCCTAAAATGTCACTTTGTCATTGTATCACTAAGTATAGGGAACGAAGTCAAGTGGAGATCCGCTTGAAAGATGATGTTAAGGATGGTGTGCAGTGCTGCCAGCGACAATTTTAGGAAAAACCTAGCCAACGGGTCAAAATAAACCTAGATTAGAAGGAAAAAAAGAGAAAAAAACCTAGCCATGCTAAAAATAAACAAAAATGACGTCACAAAGCTCCACACCCACCCCCTAATTTTAAATATAGCATGTCTCAAATAATTTTATTGTCAATTTTTATTAAAGTATGTATTTAGTGTAAATGGATGATGCAAGCAAATAGCGTAAAGGGTGTGAAGCCATTTTAAACTTCACTAAAAGTTAGGAATCAAATATTAAAGTGGAGCTTTCTTTTAAAGTTGCGCGTTTTTGAAGTGACGTCACAATTTTTAAACAGCTCCTCCCCCTTGTCACACATCTCACATTCCTGCCTTCCCCAAAATTGGTTTGGCATTGGCATTTATTAATATATTCTACAAAACTATTTGTAAAAATATTTACAACTGAATTTTTTTTATCACTTATGCCATCATCTTTATAAATCCTTTGGCAATCTTATCAGCATTCTTGGAATATATCACTATGACTATCTGAGTCTTGTATTAGATTATCTTAAGCATATGCTCAAAACCGCATATACTTTAGAGTATATTCTCTCATCGCCTACAAAAGAAAATGTTAGAGCCTCTAATAGTCTAATAAAATTGAATATTTATGCTCATTCAAGTTGTTTTTTCTTGTACCAGACTTTTTCAGACAGATGGCGCCACCTTTCGAATTTAGTAGCATAGAGCCATAGGCATAGGTGTAAAAATGGAACATTATAGAGCGGCTAATAATACTGTTGCTACATACTGCTTATTTTTATTTTTGAAAAATCGAATTATTTAGAATGTTAATTTGCATATAATTAATTATGTTGTTTCTTCCACATGGATTAATTACTTTTAAAAAATTTTATTAAAAAAACCTAGATTGTGACTATTTTTAAAATAAAAAACCTAGAAACCTAGGCAGGGTAAAAAAACCTAGATCTAGGTTGAAAAACCTAGCGCTGGCAGCACTGATACCGTGTTGTTATGCGTGCTACATAAATTTGTTAGCAAGACCTATTGCTAATCTTAGTGTAATTATATTACAGTTTTCGTACGCTTAAATAAAAACTATATTTATACAGTTTCTTCTATTTAAGTTTAATTTTAATACTTAAATATTGTTGGTACTATTAAAAAGGAGGTTTTCGTTTCAAGATTTAAAATTTAAATATCTCATATTGTAAATTTAATTTCAAATGGATTACACACAAAATATTCTAAATTTGCGACCTAAAGCTTCTCAAGAATAGCCTTAAATTAAATAAATTTGTTTTGATGCTTTGTGGTGCATCGTTGTTGGTCCGTACACTTAAAATGCACACCATGTATTAAAATATTACTATTTTTTAAAATAATTCTTTATTGCGTGGAACTATAGTGACCATATGAATGTGTATATTTAAAATTAATGAGTTTAAAGACTGGGTTGTCAGCGGGAAACATCTTTACTGCCTGGGTTGTAGGCGGAGAGCATATTTACAGCAAGGGTTGTAAGTGGGGAGCTTATTTATAGCCAAGGTTGTAAATTGCGAGTTTATTTTTTAACAAAGGTTGTAAGTGGGAAGTTATTTATAGCCAAGTTTGTTAGTGTGAGTTTATTTATAGCCAAGGTTGTAAGTGGGGAAGTTACATATAGCCAAGGTTGTAAACGGGGAGGTTATTTATAGGCAAGGTTGTAAGTGGAGAATTTATTTATAGCCAAAGTTGTTAGTGGGAGCTTATTTATATCAAGGGGTGTAAATTGGGAGCTTAATTTTAGGGAATGTTTTTTGTGGAAGCTTATTGATAGTCGATGTTGTAAATTGGGAGCATATTTATAGCCTAGGTTGTAAATGGGGATCTGACCTGTAGCCAATGTTGTAAATGGGGAGCATATTTACAGTCAGTGTTATAGGCGGGAAGCTTTTTTATAGCAAGGGTCATGAGCGGAGAGTTTATTTACTATCAAGGTTGTCAACGGGGAGCTAATTTACAGCCAGGGTTAAAGATAGGGAGGTTATTTACAGCTAGTGTTGTAAATGGGGAGGTTATTTACAGTTTGTTTTGTAAATGGTGAGGTTTTTTTATAACCATGGTTGTAAATGGGGAGGTTATTTACAGCTAGGGTTGTAAATGGGGAGGTTATTTACAGCTAGGGTTGTAAATGGGGAGATTATTTACAGCTAGGGTTGTTAACGGGGAGGTTATTTACATTTAGTAATACATGCTCGGAGCCTATTAATTGCCAAGGTTTTAAAATGGAAGCTTATTTACAGCCAGTGTTATAAGCGGGCAGCCTATTTACTTATATATTTCCAAGTGAATAGCTTACTTCACATCAAACACTTACTTCACATCAAACACTAACTTAACATCAAACACTAACTTCACATCAAACACTTATTTCACATCAAACACTTACTTCATATCAAACACTTACTTCACATCAAATACTTACTTCACATCAAACACTTACTTCACATCAAACACTTATTTCACATCAAACACTTACTTCACATCAAACACTTACTTCACATCAAACACTTACTTCACATCAAAAACTTAATTCACATCAAACACTTACTTCACAGCAAACACTTAATTAAACACACACAATAAGAAACACACGTATATTAATACGTTATAAAATTTGACTTAGCAAATATCTCTTTATATATAGCACTAGATGTCTACTGATAGGAAAGAATATGCATTAAAGATTGTTAGTGAGAAATAAAAGTTAGTCTACATTAGTTCATACATTAAATATTTTATATATTTTTAATTGATGGATACCAAGAAAGTAAACGGTATATAAAATATTTAAAAAACGTATTTCAAACTTTTATGTTTATACAATATAAATCTTTTACTAAAGAAAGTTTAAATGAAAGCGCTTTGAGCCCAGGTATAGACTGTGGTATATATATATAGGTGATCCAAAATGTAGGTGATATTATTATTCTTTAATACTTATATATATTTTTTTTTAAATATTCGTTTGAAAGTAAAAACGTGAATAAAGATTGAAATAAAACATATTTTTATTTTCTTGACGTATTTTAATAGATGAATAGTTTTTCATTCTTATCATTACAATTAAATCAAACATGCTTTAAATAAAAGGGATAGTTCCTCAGAGCTTTAAATAAAAGGGATCGCCCCTCAGAGCTTTAAATAAAAGGGATAGCCCCTCAGAGCTTTAAATAAAAGGGATAGCCCCTCACAGCTTTATTTTTAATCAATTTTTCACAACTAATTAACACATGTAACAGTTTCTTTTTAAAATTTTCTGGATTTATTTTAACGTATTTTGTTTAGATATAACATTTAATAAAATATTTGTTTAATTTCTTTCTGTCTCTGTCCATATGTTACTAGCCAGTGAGCTGATTGAGAGAGAGCAAAAATGCTTCTTACGTTTACTACCGTTGTTACTGCACAGAATTACATTTGATTCGTAGTTTTGTGGTTTTCTCGTCCGCCTTTACTAGTTGAAGGTCTTGAGTTCAAGTCTCAACAAAATAATAATTGAGCTAATTTTAAAAATTTTAAAATGTGTGTTTGTGCCCGTTCTTTTACGTTCTTTTGAGAACATGGCTGACTATTGGTCAGTGACTAATCACAGTTTATGGTTTATAAGCTAAAGTGGTGGTCTCGGTGGCTGCCCATTGGTCAGTGACCAATCACAGTTTATGGTTTACAGGCTAGAGTGGTGGTCTCGGTGAGTGACCATTGGTCAGTGACCAATCACAGTTTATGGTTTACAAGTTAGAGTGGTGGTCTCGGTGAGTGACCATTGGTCAGTGACCAAACACAGTTTATGGTTTACAAGCTAGAGTGGTGGTCTCAGTGAGTGACCATTGGTCAGTGACCAATCACAGTTTATGGTTTACAAGCTAGAGTGGTGGTCTCGGTGAGTGACCATTGGTCAGTGACCGATCCCAGTTTATGTTTTACAAGCTAGAGTGGTGGTCTTGGTGAGTGACCATTGGTCAGTGACCAATTAGTTTATGGATTACAAGCTAGAGTGGTGGTCTCGGTGGTCCCGTGATCAACGTTAACTTAGGTTCTTTTGATTTCTTCTTTCTTTCGCAGCCAACATTTTCTTAAACTATCTATGTGCAAGTTTTCGGCGTATGTTACGCCGCGGGGCGTACCTAGTATTTAAAATTAAGCCAAAAATGTAAATTCTTAAAAAGGATATTAAAAAAAATGTATATATTTTAGAATTTTGTGAGTTTGAAATTTGGACATGGAAATTGTTATCCTAGCCAAACAAACACTCTATAACCAAATGATAATGCCAATTAGACATTTAACATGAATAAGCATTTGAACACAATAATCTCCTTTATAAAAAAAAGCGTCTACAACCTATAACTTAATTAAATAATGAAACAAGAAAAAGGATTTGACGCGATAATCTCATTGTAACATTGTAATTGTGGGGTTTTTGTTTTGTTTCGTTTGTTTGTTTGTTGTTGTTGTTTTCTTAAAAATCTTTGTTAATTTGATTCAAAAAAATATTTTCTTTATTTCATTAATATTTAAGAGACAATTTAAGACACAGACCTTCTCCAAGTCAGCCAGTGATAAATGACTACAACATAAGAAATTTTATAATTTTGTCTAATACATAATAATGGTTTTACACCTCTTGATTATATTAACCCTCATGATAATGTGATATTGTACACCCCGCGAGAATGTGACACCCCTTATAATGGTGTCGCCCTTCATCTATGTGTAAACTTCCCTTTATTGTATCAACCCTCGTTATAGTGTCACTCCTCGTGATGCTGTCAACCCCACGAGAATATGACACCCTTTATAATGGTGTCACCCTTTATGATTGTGTCAACCTCCCGTTATTGTATCAACCCTCGTGATGGTTTCACTCCTCGTTATCGTGTCAAGCCCTGTCATTATATCATCTCTCGTGATTGCATCACCCAAAGTGATGTTTTCAATTCTGGTGATAATGTCACTCCTCGAATGTATCAAACCCTCGTGATTGTAACTCCAAGTGATGGTGTCACTCCTCGTGATGGTGTTAACCCCTGTCATTATGTCATCTCTCGTGATTGTAACTCCAAGTGATGGTGTGAACCAATCATGATTGTGTCACCCCTCGTGATGGTGTCATTATGTCATCTCTCGTGATTGTAACTCCAAGTGATGGTGTGAACCAATCATAATTGTGTCACCCGTCGTGAAGGTGTCATTATGTCATCTCTCGTGATTGTAACTCCAAGTGATGGTGTGAACCAATCATGATTGTGTCACCCCTCGTGAAGGTGTCATTATGTCATCTCTCGTGATTGTAACTCCAAGTGATGGTGTGAACCACTCATGATTTTTTCACCCCTCGTGAAGGTGTTAATCCTTGGTTATAAAATCCCTTCCGATTGTAACACTCCTCGTGATAGTGTTACCCCTCGTTATTGTATCCCCCCTCACGATGGTGTCACCACACTTGATTGTCACAACCGCTCGTGATTTTATCAAAATATGTGATGGTCAGTGATGGTATCCACTCTTTGCTATGGTATTAAAACCTCGGGATGCTGTCAACCAATCAGTATCGAGTCAACCCCTCGGGATGTTGTCAACCAATCGGTATCGGGCCAACCCTTCGTGATTATATCATCCCTTGTGATTGTAGCACATTTCGTGATGGCGTCAAACCATCGGAGTTGTGTCAAAACTTCGGGATGGTGTCAACGACTCGTGATGATGTCCATCACTCGTGATTATATCACCCCTCGTGATGGTGTCACTCAGCCAGAGAGTGTCTCTCCTCGTGATTGTGTCCCTTCACCTGATGGTGCAACCCTTGATTGTATTGTATCTGATGATGTCAACCTGTCGTGATTGTAACATTCCAAGGGATTGAAACAACCAACTTGATGGTGTCACTTCACATGATTTTGTCAACCCGTTGTGATTGTATCATCTCTCGTAATGTATTTAATCCCTAATGATAATGTCACACCTTAGTGATAGTGTCAACCCCTAGTGATAGTGTCAACCCCTAGTGATAGTGTCAACCCCTAGTGATAGTGTCAATCCTTAATGATAGTGTCAACCCCTAGTGATAGTGTCAACCCTTAGTGATAGTGTTAACCCCTAGTGATAGTGTCAACCCCTCGTGATAGTGTCAACCCCTCGTGATAGTGTCAACCCCTAGTGATAGTGTCAACCCCTAGTGATAGTGTCAACCCCTAGTGCTAGTGTCACCTGGTGTGGTAGCTCATAATTTCCTTATCTCTCGTGTCACCTGGTGTGGTAGCTCATTATTTCCCTATCTCTCGTGACACCTGGTGTGTTAGCTCATAATTTCCCTATCTCTCGTGACACCTGGTGTGTTAGCCCATAATTTCCCTATCTCTCGTGACACCTGGTGTGTTAGCTCATAATTTCCCCATCTCTCATGTTACGTGGTGTGGTAGCTCATAATTTCCCTATCTCTCGTGACACCTGGTGTGGTAGCTCATAATTTCCCTATCTCTCGTGTCACCTGGTGTGGTAGCTCATTATTTCCCTATCTCTCGTGTCACCTGGTGTGGTAGGTCATGATTTCCCTATCTCTCGTGTCACCTGGTGTGGTAGCTCATAATGTCCCTATCTCTCGTGTCACCTGGTGTGGTAGCTCATAATTTCCCTATCTCTCGTGACACCTGGTGTTGTAGCTCATAATTTCCCTATCTCTCGTGTCACCTGGTGTGGTAGCTCATAATTTCCCTATCTCTCGTGTCACCTGGTGTTGTAGCTCATAATTTCCCTATCTCTCGTGTCAACTGGTGTGGTAGCTCATAATTTCCCTATCTCTCGTGTCAACTGGTGTGGTAGCTCATGATTTCCCTATCTCTCGTGTCAACTGGTGTGGTAGCTCATAATTTCCCTATCTCATTTGTCACCTGGTGTTGTAGCTCATAATTTCCCTATCTCTCGTTTCACATGGTGTGGTAGCTCATGTTTTCCCTATCTCTCGTGTCACCTGGTGTGGTAGCTCACGATTTCCCTATCTCTCGTGTCACCTGGTGTGGTAGCTCATAATTTGCCTATATCTCATGTCACCTGGTGTGGTAGCTCATGATTACCCTATCTCTCGTGTCACCTGGTGTGGTAGCTCATGTTTTCCCTATTTCTCGTGTCACCTGGTGTGGTAGCTCATAATTTCCCTATCTCTCGTGTCGCCTGGTGTGGTAGCTCATGATTTCCCTATCTCTCGTGTCACCACATAGACCTCTTGCATGTCTGCAGTGACAAGTTACGGCAGGGATCTGCGAGCTTGTTTGTCCGTTACACCATAATATATATTTTATGTGTGTGTTAACCCAAAATATAAAAGTTTATGTGTGTGTTAACCCAAAATATAAAAGTTTATGTGTGTGTTACCCCAAAATATAAAAGTTTATTTGTGTGTTACCACAAAATATAAAAGTTTATGTGTGTTACCCCAAAATATAAAAGTTTATGTGTACGTTACACAAAATATAAAAGTTTATGTGTGTGTTTCCCCAAAATATAAAAGTTTTTTTGTGTGCGATACCTAGACTACATGTCTCGGGGTTTGGAAGAGCGTCTTAAGCCCTAACCATCCCTCCAATTTCCCTCCTGCTATTCCACCAACTGAAAATCTGACATATAGAAGAAAATCAGCAGTCCTGAGTCTGCGCTCTTCATTGGGCTTCCAGTAAAACTCCCTCAGCCCTCTGCCCCCCCCCCCCGGAGTTGTCACTGCTACAAGCGGCCGCCTGGGTGTCTAGGACACTAGTTCGAAAACGCCGCCCACTAAAGTGTGCCTCTTGAGGGAGGTGTGGAATTTCCTACAGTGACTCGCTATCAACATAGTGTCACTCTGGCACCACCACGGCAGATCTTACGAGTCTCAATTGTTAGATCGCCGCAAAGTGTGGGATCATCACTGACCTACCTGGAATTTAACCCCCACCGGAAGATTTCCTCAGAGCTGGCGACCAAAAGCGTTTCCTAGCGGTACCTTTTGCTATTCCGTGCTGGCGCTCCTGGCCCCAAACCGGCACCGCTCAACAGCGTTGCTAGTTAATATAGGGGACAAAACGGTCGCTTCTGAGTAACCTCAAAGGGACATTGGTATTCATCATCGGCATTGAATCTAAATGCTTTGCCTAAGATCCGTACAGTGACTGTAATCATTTTTATGACTAGCACCTAACTCCTAACAACGGCCTTCGGCTGTCCCAGCCAGGGTTTGTAAGTTTCAGGTCGTGTTGTACTCCACGTCCCTACTCGTCTGTCGAACCACGTAGAGGTTACCCCATTTCGACAGCTTCCACCAACTAGAAAACGCGATTAGTGAGTTTTAGTAACACGTCGAGTGTCTATAAATGACCTGAAAAAAGATTGTGTCGATAATTTAGTCTAAACGACATGGAATATAGATAAGTATGGTGAATCCTTATGATACAATAATTAATGTTTAAAATTTAACATACTCTTTCTCATAGTCTTATGTCTAACTACCCTCGTAAATCTCATAGTTTTAAGTCTAAAGGCCCTTGCCATTCTCATAGTTTTATGTCTAACGGCCCTGGTCATTCTCATAGTTTTATGTCTAACGGCCCTGGTCATTCTGATAGATTTATGTCTAACGGCTCTGGTCATTCTTGATGCTCGATACAATAAAATTTTGGTGTTAGGTGTCTTCGTATAGTACGTATGGTAAATAGAGTGGAGTTAGGTGTCTTCGTATAGTACGTATGGTAAGTAGAGTGATGTTAGGTGTCTTCGTATAGTACGTATGGTAAGTAGAGTGGAGTTAGGTGTCTTCGTATAGTACGTATGGTAAGTAGAGTGCTGTTAGGTGTCTTCGTATAGTACGTATGGTAAGTAGAGTGGAGTTAGGTGTCTTCGTATAGTACGTATGGTAAGTAGAGTGGAGTTAGGTGTCTTCGTATAGTACGTATGGTAAGTTGGGTGGTGTTAGGTGTCTTCGTATAGTACGTATGGTAAGTAGAGTGGAGTTAGTTGTCTTCGTATAGTACGTATGGTAAGTAGAGTGGAACTAGGTGTATTCGTATATTAAGTATGGTATCTAGAATTGTGTTAGGTGTCTTCGGATACTACGTATGGTAATTAAGGCCCTAAGGGATGATCCAACCATGAGAGATGTCATCGATCGTTGTTATCACATCCCTTTTGGTTGCATCATCCTTCATGATTGTATAATCTCTCGTTGCTTATAATCAGTTCAATTCATCGTGGTATTGTCATTTCATCATTCCTCGTGTTGTATTACCCCTCGTTGTTGTATGATTCTATCAACACGCGTGATTGTATCATCCCTTGTGGTTGTATCATCCCTCGTGGTTGCATCGTTCCGCTTGGTTGTATCTTTCCTCATGGTTGCATTATTCATCGTGGTTGTCTCATCCCTAATGTTCGTAATATCTTTCGTTATTGTATAATTTGTAGTTGTTGTCCAATCCATCATTCCTTATGGTTGTATCATCACTCGTGGTTGTATCATCCATAATTGTTGCTTCATCCGCAGTGGTTATTTTATCCGTCTTGCTAGCATCACTCCTTGAGTAAGTATCATTTTTCACAATGTTAGTTTGAATTATAGATATTTTTGTCTGATAATAAAAAAACCGCCAGTAAAATAAAGTTTTTTTAATATTATAAATCACTATATGCGAGACATAACTATAATGATGTTAAATATAATACGCAGCGCAAGACAATTCGAAATTACAAAATTTTAGATATGTCTAATAAAACATCTATATAATAATGCGCCTAAGCGCGTCCGTCAGTCAGTCAGAAGCCCCTATACCACGCAACTCTTGATTACTTTTTTAAAATTGAAAATATAGACGTAAAAATCATAATGATTTTGGGTTTGAGATTAACAGAGGGTGTGCTTTTGCGCGCCGTAAAATAAAAAAACATTAAGTGGCGTCATGAAGCTTTTATTATATTAATTTATTTGAGGTTACTTTTTATCTTGATTATAACCCGAGTGTGTGAATATGCATGTGTGCGAGTGTGTTTATGTGTGTATGTGCGTCTGTGTGTGCGTGTGCCTGTGTGTTTGTATTAGTTGTGAAATAACGACTTATTTTATATATTGCTTAAAGTGAAATTAAATATTGAAAAGACGTTAACACGTAATCTTTTATGTATAGTTAAAATTATGTACTGGATTATGAAAAATTCCGTTAATTTTATGAACACAAGTTTCTTCCGATGCGATCTGCATGGGTGCTTGAATAAAAGATAACGGGAAGTAATTGAATGTGACTTAAAAAACTGTTAATGAGAAGAACAATCTATTAGAAGAACAATCTCTAATGATTTTTTCAGAGATGGTTTTAACTTAATGTTTGATTTTAGAAGAAATGAGCCATTGCGCATTAGTTGGATAATTACTCGCATGAATAGCCACAATGGAAAATTAACTGTGAAAAGAACTTACAGTCGCTGTTGAAATTGCATTATTTATAGTTATAATATGTAATTGCGTAAGATTGGTGCATATTTATTTGTAAAGGAAATGGGACCTTTCTAAACAATTTAATTGTATTTTACAATAACAAAACCATACGAAAATGGTTCGAACGAATTTCCCTTAGTCACTGTTAAATAGCTATAGAAATAAATGTGAAGAAATTATTTAATTGTAGACGAAATATCTATTTTACATTTTAATATAAGCTTTTATACATCTACGTATATAATCGGATGGAGGCTAATTTTATACTGGCTTATAACAAGTCAAAATTACAGAGAATAAAAATTTCTTACATAAAAATTAACACGGAACCGCTTTTGAAGCATTCAAAGAGTGATTTATCATTAAAAAAAACAATTGCAAATATTTGTTAGGAGGAAGAGGTATTTCTCTTATGTGCTTACTTAATACAAGTGAGTGTTTTGGATCGATTTCATTATAAACGGGCATTAAGGAAATTCGTATTGAAAGTAAACGCTCAGGGATTTTAAATTTAAAAAATGGTACGTGTATAAGCATTTAGATCTATACACTATTGTAAGTTAAATAGCGGAATTGTAATTTTTATAAAGAGGGGCAACTTTGTGAACTATTTGATATGTGCTTTTCATTTCTTGGGTCATGAGTTTATAATATTTCCGAGTCCTTAGTGGCACTATTTCTTAGCCACTGATAATGTCCTTTTTGCAAATATTAAAAAAACCAGCAGTGTAAAATTTTAAACCCAAACCTTGCGATTCAATGTGTTTTTAAAAATAAATAGACAATATTAAAAAATCTCCCCAACCCTACGCATCCCAATCACATAAGTATTAAACAGCTTAATTAAAATAAATCTAATTTGTCCTAAATAAAGGGCATGCATAAACTATAAAGGAATTGATGTTGTGGATTAATTGGTAGATGAATGAAAAAGCTTACATAAAAAAGACGTATTGCTAGAATAATGCAATATTATGGTACGTGTTATG
>MUZC01000639.1:127765-140906 GCA_002072015.1 Radix auricularia | reverse complement strand
TCGTTGTAGTATCGTCCCTCGTTGTAGTATCGTCCCTCGTTGTAGTATCGTCCCTCGTTGTAGTATCGTCCCTCGTTGTAGTATCGTCCTTCGTTTTAATATCGTCCCTCCTTGTCCCTCGTTGTAGTATCGTCCCTCGCGATGTTTAAATTCTCTTATAGTTCTTTAGTCCCTCGTTGTTGTATAGTCCCTCCTGCTTGAATCGTATCTCGTAATGTAATAACCTCAAGAGGTTGCATCATTTCTCGTGGTTGTACCGTGGCCCCGGCTTGTATCGAACCTCGTAATGTAATAACCTCAGGAGGTTGTATCATTTCTCGTTGTTGTACCATATCTTGTTATGTTAGCACCCCTCATGATTTTATTGTCTCTCGTGATGGTAACACCTCTAGTGGTTGTATCATCCCATTCGGTTTTATCGACCTTTTCGTTTATATCACCTTTCGTGGTTATTCTTCTCGTGTTGTAGTAAATGTTCCTCATAATGGTATCACCTCTCGTGGTTGTATCTTCTCGTGTGGTAGTAACTGTTCCTCATAATGGTATCACCTCTCGTGGTTGTATCGTCCCTCGTTTTAGTATTGTCCCTCGTAATGGTATCACCTCTCGTGTTTGTATCGTCCCTTGTTTTAGTATTGTCCCTCGTAATAGTATCACCTCTCGTGGTTGTACCGTCCCTCGTTTTAGTGTTGTCCCTCGGAATGGTATCACCTCTCGTGGTTGTACCGTCCCTCCTTTTATTGTTTTCCATCGTAATGGTATCTCCTCGCGTGTTTGTTTAGTCCATCGGGATTCGGTTATCCCTCGTGAATGTATGATAGTTTGTTGTTGTATCATTCCTGATGTGTGTATTATCCCACGTGGTTGTGTTACAACATATCGTATTTATCGTCTTTCATTGTTATATAATCCCTCGTTTTGTTACCACCTCTCATGATTGCAATGTCCCTCGTTGTAGTATCGTCCTTCGTTGTAGTATCGTCCTTCGTTGTAGTATCGTCCTTCGTTGTAGTATCGTCCCTCGTTGTAGTATCGTCCCTCGTTGTAGTATCGTCCTTCGTTTTAATATCGTCCCTCCTTGTCCCTCGTTGTAGTATCGTCCCTCGCGATGTTTAAATTCTCTTATAGTTCTTTAGTCCCTCGTTGTTGTATAGTCCCTCCTGCTTGAATCGTATCTCGTAATGTAATAACCTCAAGAGGTTGCATCATTTCTCGTGGTTGTACCGTGGCCCCGGCTTGTATCGAACCTCGTAATGTAATAACCTCAGGAGGTTGTATCATTTCTCGTTGTTGTACCATATCTTGTTATGTTAGCACCCCTCATGATTTTATTGTCTCTCGTGATGGTAACACCTCTAGTGGTTGTATCATCCCATTCGGTTTTATCGACCTTTTCGTTTATATCACCTTTCGTGGTTATTCTTCTCGTGTTGTAGTAAATGTTCCTCATAATGGTATCACCTCTCGTGGTTGTATCTTCTCGTGTGGTAGTAACTGTTCCTCATAATGGTATCACCTCTCGTGGTTGTATCGTCCTTCTTTGTAGTATTGTCCCTCGTAATGGTATCACCTCTCGTGGTTGTATCGTCCTTCTTTGTAGTATTGTCCCTCGTAATTGTATCATCTCTCGTGGTTGTATCTTCTCCTGTGGTAGTAACTGTTCCTCGTAATGGTATCACCTCTCGTGGTTGTATCTTTTCGTGTGGTAGTAGCTGTTCCTCATAATGGTATCACCTCTCGTGGTTGTATCTTCTCGTGTGGTAGTAACTGTTCCTCGTAATGGTATCACCTCTCATTGTTGTATCTTCTCGTTTGGTAGTAACTGTTCCTCGTAATGGTATTATCTCTCATGGTTGCATCTTCTCGTGTGGTAGTAACTGTTCCTCATAATGGTATTATCTCTCATGGTTGCATCTTCTCGTGTGGTAGTAACTGTTCCTCATAATGGTATTACCTCTCGTGGTTGTATCGTCCTTCTTTGTAGTATTGTCCCTCGTAATGGTATCACCTCTCGTTGTTTTGTTATACATCGTGATTGTATCATAAATCGTCTTTGTATCCATACTTATGGTTGTATTATCCAAAGTGGTTGTTTCATTTCACAGTTTTTGTATCATGCCTGATCGTTGCATCATCCCACGTGGTTGTATCATACCACATTGTTGTAGCTTTCCTTAAGGTGGTATCATTCACCTTGGTTGTATCATCCCTCGTGGTTGTATAATTCCTCGTAGTAATATTACCCGTCACCGGTGTAGCATTCCAGTGGTTGCATCTTTCAGCTTGTTTGTATCCTTTCTGATGGTTTTATCATCTTTCGTGGTTATATCATCCCTTGTGGTTTTATCATCACTCGTGATTGTATAATTCCTCGTGGTTGTATCATCCCTCGTAATTGCATTTTTCAGGTTAGTTGTATCATCACTCGTGGTTTTATCATGCGTAGTGGTTGTAATACCTCTTGTGGTTATATTATCCCTCTTGGTTGTATCTTTTAATCATTTTCATTGGTTGTATCATTTCTCTTCTTTTTATCATCCATAGTGGTTGTATAATTCGTCGTCGTTGTATCATCTGTCGTTGTTGTAATACCCCTCATGGCTGTATCATCCCTCATGGTTGTATCATCCCTCATGGTTGTATCATCCCTCATGGTTGTATCATCCCTCATGGTTGTATCATCCCTCATGTTTGTATCATCCCTCATGGTTGTATCATCCCTCATGGTTGTATCATCCCTCATGGTTGTATCATCCCTCATGGTTGTATCATCCCTCATGGTTGTATCATCACTAATTTTTGTGACATACCTCGAGATCATATTCTAACTTGAGATTGTACCATCCATTAAGGTTTGTACCATCCAACGAGTTTGTATCATCACTTGTAATGGTATCACCTATCTCTGCTGTATTATCCTTCGTGGTTGTATCATTCCAAGTTGTTATATTATAACTCCATATTGTATCATCTTTAGTGGCTGTATCATCACTTTTGATTGTATTATCATAAGTTGTTATATGATAACTTGTAGTTGTATCATTCCTCGTGTTTGTGTCATCTAAAGTGGTTGTATCATCGCAGTGTATGTATCATCCCTCCTGCTTGTATCATTCGTCGTAGTTGTATCATCCCTCATGGTTGTATCATCCCAAGTCTTTGTATCATCCCTCCTATTTGTGTCATTCCGCGTGGTTGAATCATTCCAAGTTGTTTTATCATACTTCCTGGTTGTATCATACCAAGTGGTTGCATCATCCTTAAAGTTTGCAACAAATTTTGAGGTTGAATCATTTATCAAGGTTATATTATACATTGTGGTTGTATCCTCACTCGTAATGGTATCAACTCTAGTGGTTGTATCGTCGATCATAATTGTGTCTACCTCATGTTTGTCTCAGAGGATGGTAATTGACCACAATCTATAATTTCTTCAATAGTTTCCTTAACAATTTCATTATTGGAAATTATGGGATCGTTTATCCTCGGCTTGTAAAAAGTTGTTGGCTTAATTGTTTGGAAAACTCTACAAAGTAAAGTCTCTTATCCCACACCACCACGGCTACACTTTAATCTGCCGGCTTGATAACAATGTCTTGGCGTTTTTTTAAGTTGAACAAGCCCTCGCCATTCTTCTTTCGATGCTTTGGATTATTTCAGAGGAATTTGCCTATGGGTTCTGATTTGATTTTCCGAACTTTTAATGTAAAGGTCGCGCGCTTTAGGTTGATCAGAAAGAGGGGTCCATGTTGATTTACGTTGTCGATGTACAGGAAATTCACCGTCTTCCTCATCGTTATTCGCAGGGGTACCATAGAAGTAAAGCTTCAACTCATTGAACGAAAGAAACGATGGTCATCTGATAGTAATTATATACTCTAGGTTTGTATTGGGTGATCGGTAAATACTGCCTACAATAAGTTTTGCAGAGTTCTGTGTAACTATATTACATGTGGTTGTGTCATCCCACGTGGTTGTATCATCCCATGTGGTTGTGTCATCCCACGTGGTTGTTTCATCCCACGTGGTTGTGTCATCCAACGTGGTTGTGTCATCCCATGTGGTTGTGTCATCCCAAGTGGTTGTGTCATCCCATGTGGTTGTGTCATCACATGTGGTTGTGTCATCCAACGTGGTTGTTTCATATCACGTGGTTGTCTCATCCCATGTGGTTGTGTCATCCCATGTGGTTGTGTCATCCCATGTGGTTGTCTCATCCCATGTGGTTGTGTCATCCCATGTGGTTGTGTCATCCAACGTGGTTGTGTCATCCCATGTGGTTGTGTAACTATATTGGTTGTTTAGTCCTTTTGGGTTGTGATATCCGTCGTGATTGTATCATAATTCGTGGTTGTATCTTATTTGTATTCTAACTGTTCACAATTTAATAGATTCATCATTATTATTTCTATTTATTATTAAAAAATCAAATCAGAAATGCTTAAAAAAGTAATCAACATCATCAATTTACAAAAGAAAAAAAGACACATTTTCTTCAATAATTATAATGGTGGATAGAAATACACAATTTGTTAAATAAAAACAGGACATTTATATTTCATTATAATTATATCTTATTAGATTTATTATTTTCTTTCATAAGTGATACTTTGCCATTATTTTGATCAGGCAACTTGAATAAGAAAGTAAGTTATAATTTGTTTATTACATCTTCTTAGAGACACTTTTATCCATAAAACAGAAATCATGTTTGAGAGTATAAAATGTATGAAGTTATTTGTATTAAAACTACTGATTCTAAGTTCTTTAAAGATTTTATTTCGTAGGGCGTCAGTTCCATCTTGTCAGGCTCTTACATACACTTTTTGTATGACATCTATCTAGTTACGTACTGTACTAAGCCTATTCTTATATCTAGTTGCGTACTCTACTAAGCCTATTCATCTATCTAGTTACGTACTGTACTAAGCCTATTCTTCTATCTAGTTACGTACAGTACTAAGACTATTCTTCTATCTAGTTACGTACTGCTCTAAGCCTATTGATCTATCTAGTTACGTACTGTACTAAGCATATTCTTCTATCTAGTTACTTACTGTACTAAGCCTATTCTTCTATCTAGTTACGTACTGTACTGAGCCTATTCTTCTATGTAGTAAAGTACTGTAATAAGACTATTCATCCATCTAGCTACGTATTGCTCTAAGCCTACTCTTAATTCTTTATGTTAGCTATTAAATTCTCTATACACCACTAGCACCTAAATAAACGCATTAAAAAAGTTATAACTTATAAAGATAAAGTTGTGTGTCAAAACAATAATAAAAAACACAGTTATAAAACAAATTTAAATCTCTCTTACAAATGAACATCCGTTCTTATACGTGAAATGTTTTGGTAAAGTTGAATAGAAAACTCTGGTGGGCCTAGAATGAACAGTAAACTAATTCTAAACATAATTTATTTGTTTTATAAATCTGTCTTGAAATAACTTTATCATACAACTATTTTTAGATACACAAAATTAACACTGAATGTGAAAAAATATTTAAATGTCTCATTTTGAGTCTAAAGCAAAATCAATGATTTGAACTAATTATGCCATTATGCAATAAAAATAAATAGCATTTTGTGTTCAAATACGTGTTTAAGATAATAATAAACACATGTCCGTTGTTTAAATCGTTTGCATCATTTTGCCAAAATAAAATAAATATTATGAATAAATATGACTTCATTTTCATGAACTCTTATTTCAAAGTGGACTTGTTCTTTTGATGATATGTCCCCTCTTGTTGGAGGACTCGAAGTTAAGTGGCGTGCCACTTAGACAACGTCCAATTACGCATTCTCGAAAGTGTACAGTGACACAGTTTAGTCAATCCTATGGGTATAAGTAGATAAATTAAGTGTAAAGTTTTTTTTAATGAATTAAACATTAATATTAAATCTATTTTGTAATATTGAAAATTTTTCAACAGAATAGATTGGAAAATTATGTACCTAACAGAAAAATTGTAATTTTACTTTGATTTTTTTTTCAACAATTGCTATCAGTGTTGCTAGTTGTGAAAGGAGTTTCTGCTAACCGAAGTTGATTAAAATATATCTTCCTTCCACAATGAGTGATTTAAAACCATACAATCATGCAATATTGACCATGGAACAAGATATTACAAATTATTTGAATTTTGATAGCATAATAAGTCATCTATCTACTATTACTATGAAAGTTAGTAACGTAAATGTATAGATATGTTTAAACTCAATTGTATATAATTTATTTGTAAAAAAATGTATCTATGTGGACCTGCTTCCTCAGTAACTTTCTTGTGGCCTTTAAAAAAAAGTATATTGTATAATTATAAGTGTGTATTTATTGGTATATTATTTCATGCAGCCTCTTTTATTACTTCTTACATAAATATGGCATGTTATTGTTGTGGGAAAATGGATTACACCTTTTCTTAGTTTTAATTATAATTATTTCTTCATGTTTATACATTTATAAAATTCCATTTTATAATAGACCAAAGGACCGTCAAGAAATGACTTTACGCTATTTTGGCATATTTTGAACTCCCTCCCCCTCGTCACACGTCGTCATAAAAACTTAGAACCGTTTTTCCATAATACGCCACAAAACTTTGACAACCCCGCTCCCATAAAAACGTATTTTCTATTTTAAAATGAGCATGTTTCGAATTAACTTTTAATCAATTGAGTATGTTTTAGTGTAAGCCTGCACTATAATATCTAACTCACATAAGGACATGTAAAACGTTATTTAATAAATCAAGTATTTAAAAGTAATTTTTACTTAAAGTTACGCGTTTTTGATGTGACGTCAGATTTATTAAACATTCCCCCCTCGTCACAAATGTAAGAATCCCCCTCCCCAGCTCTTGTCGTCCTTTATTGTTGGCCTCTAAAAAGAGCGGCCAATTTGAGACCGCCCCGGGGGGTAAATGTTCTAGCTACGCCACTGCATCTATCCAACCATCTATACATCCATCCATCCATCTATCCATCTATCCATCCATCTATCCATCCATCTATCTATCCATCCATCCATCCATCAATGCATGCATTAATCTATCCGTTTATCCTTCCATCCATCCATCCAGTCTTCCGACCTTCCATCCAACTATGCGTCTATCTATTTGCCTGCCTGTCTGCCTGCCTGTCTGTTTGCTTTCTGTCCGTCCAGCTGTCAATCTAGATGTGTGTGTATATGTGTTTGTAAATAATTTTTGATGTTGTTTTGTTTTATTGTTTGAATAATTTTTTTAATTTAAATTTTAAAAAATGTATTCAAAAGAAAAAACTACGTATATAGGACACGATCGACTTAATGACTGTATGATATTAATGCACTTTTTAAACACAACGATATTTTTATGAGTAAAAAACCGTTCAGTGGAAATTAAGGGTTTAGTATCATAGAATTATGAACATATAAATGTAGAACATATAATTATGTGTTCACTATGTTAGTTTGAATTATAGATATTTTTTTGTTCTAATATTTTTTTTTTATAAAATTAAAAAACCCATTTATTTTACGTACTTTATAATACGAGACATCACTATGATAATTTATAATACGCAGCGCAAGACAATTCGAGAATATAAAATTTTAGTTATGTCTCCTAAAACATGTTTAATAAAATGCACATCGATAGTTCATTAAAATTCCTTCAGTGCGCACTAAAAAGCACCGGTTCTTAATTATGATTTTTTTACGAGAGACACTTTAGGTGGCTAATCTGAAGAGTTAGTAATTTTTTTGAGCTTCAATTAAAGTTTTTTTAAATTTTAAAATCTGTAAGTTATAGTATTATTGAAATTACTTGCTAAAATATTAAATACATTATTAACTAAAAAATATTCCTATAACCCTTTATTTAAAGAAATTATTTTATTTTTAAATTGAATTTTCGAAAACAAAATAAAAAATATAAAGGTTAAGTTATTATTTTTTATATAATTTGAGGTCTATTATTTAGACGTGTCTTTCCTGACCTGTTGACAAAGAAGCCATCTTTTACCTTCTTAAAGTGGAACACCACTTTACTTCGCCCCATTCAATTGGGGGACATTATAATTGTGTGTTTTTTTATCCTCATACCCAGTTTATAGCAGTGTTGCGAAGTCGGGGGAAATTTCCCTAATCGTGGGAATTTTTGAGCCAATTTTTGAGAAATGGGAATTAGGGAATTTTTAAGGGTTTTGCCTAAAAAATGGGAATTTTTTAGATTGACCAATTTTAAAAAATAAAATTCATTCTTAAATGAAAATAAAATAAATTAAATTGAAACATTCTCATTTTCAAATAAGAAATACTTGTGTTTTGATGTGGTGGGAGGCTCTTTGACGTAATGTTTGTTTATTTTTAGCGTGTCTAGGTTTATTTTTCAGATCTAGGTTTTTTTCCTGACGTTTTGGGAAGGTTTTCCCCAACATTGTCACTGACAGTTTAAGGTTAGATTATATAAATTGTATTACAATTACCATTAAATAATATAATTGATTTGCCTGAGCCCGAATCATCATAAAATGTTTGTTACAAAATAGGACCAAATCACTAATACTACGTTAATATATAACAAACTATGTAACCATGTATGATTGATTCATTATTAATAAATTTCAAAGCATTCATTAAAAAAAAATATTTTAATCAATCACAAACACATTTAAATTACAGGAGTATCCAAATAACTTTTTAAAAATCTTCTTAATGTTAAAATTTAAAAGTAAAATCTATATTTTGGTTGTTGTAGCCAAGTTGTTAAATAAAAACGCATAGATTAAATAAAAATTGAAAGTACTCTATTAAGAATTGCCTTAAAAATGCAGAATTATTTATTATCTTTTAACGAAAGCATTTAATTAGATTTGCCACTTTCTATGTTTTTTCCCCAAGTTTTTAATGCATGTGGGAAATTTTAGCCCGATTTGGGAATTTTTCGACTTCTGCGTGGGAAAATCTGGCACTTAGACTTCGCAACACTGGTTTATAGACTGAGTTAAATTAAAACAAGCTGATAAAGTCAGTTCATTATTTTATACTAGATTGTGCCGTGGCGCCTGCGGCGCCCCACCCCCTTTTTTTGGGCGCCTACGCTGCACACCAAACAATGACGTCATCATGTTAATTATTTTTACAGCGCTCATCAACACAAGAGTTTTCAACCAAACTGCTGTATACTGTCCTACATCGCTCCTCAGCGTTCCAGATCCAGTGAGTGACTTTGACTATTATATTATTTATTTCATTAAAAATATTAATTTGATCTGAGCAATGAAATTGATTCAATTCACTCTGTTTGTACACTTGACTAAAAACTTAAATATGATTGTATTATTGGGTTTAAACTCTAAGCTACATTTGGAAACAAATAATAATAGCTTAGAGATACACGAGACCAAAATAAAACAATTCTTAAAATCTTATTAAATGTTCATTGCTAAGGACTGAACTCAACCCCTGACACTTCGACCCCGGACGATTCAACCCCTGACACTTTAATACTTAAATATACTTCACTATTAAATAGTATTTAAATATAAAATTTCCACTTAAGGGTAGGGATGCATCAGATTCTACATTTTGAAATACGGTCGGAGCCGGAGTGAGATTTTTTTAAAGTAACCGGAATACGGAGATCCCGATGCCATTATGAATGAATATGAAAAATTAGGGCTCAAAGGCATGCCAAATTTATAATGTGAAATACTGCCGAATTCGGGGCCGGATTTGATTAAATAGCCAGATTATTGATTTGCTAGAGTTGGTGCAGAAATCCGATAAACCCCTACTTAATAGAACTATCAGATTATTAAAATAACTTTAATAGTAGAATAGTTAATTGTTAATAGTGGTGACAGTTTTCAATGAAACATTAACTCAATATAGATAATTACAGACAGGTCAACTCGGCCACACAGACGCTCTGAATGTGCATTTTCTCTTCTGGCAATAACTGTCATGGGTTTTCTGCCTTTTAACAGCGATTCTCAAAGGACGGGTGCGTTTTAACTGAGATGATTCTTGAAAAATTTTGGGTGCACATTCTACTGAGCCCGAGCTCTGTGTTGTCCTGCATGTTTCTTCAACATTGTTTGTGAGGCAAAATATAAGTGACATACTTTCCAAATTTGATTGACAATAAAGATCACATGTTGTACTTTGAAAACTTGTTTACCTCGGCATTATGTCATCAAATTTGAGAGTTTGTATCACAAACAAGGAAGGAAATTTATGATACTCTGCATTAGCTCTTTCTGAAGCTCTGAGTCCATCAGTTTTTTGGTTATTGTGATTAGAGGAGCAAAGAATCTGGAATGTAAAACTTTGAAATATGAGCATCGTACATTGTATGTCCTGATATTTCAAATTGGAGTAAAAATTTGGTCGGTGTGAACATGATTGTCAAACAATTCCTGATCCTTCGATATCAGTCCTGTTGAATCCAGATTAGATTTATACACAACACATGCATTCAAGAGATACGCATTTCATGATATTTTGACATAAACTAATTCTAATGTTTCAGAAAAAGAAATGTGAAAATTTTTTAAAAAGCTATTTCAATACTAAAAAAAATTAATAATAAAACATTTTTTAAATGTTAGACATGACCTGTGGCCGGACCCACCAGCCCCATGACACAAACTGACCTTCTTTCCTCAACTTGAGGCGTGAAATAATATAATCCCAAGTGGTTGTATCCTCCAACGTGGTTGCATCATCCCTCGTGGTTGTATCATCCCTCGTGGTTGTATCATCCCTCGTGGTGTTATCATCCATCCTGTTGTTATCAATCATTCTGTTGTTATCATCCATCCTGTTGTTATCATCCATCTTGTCTTTATCATCCATCCTGGTGTTATCATCCATCCTAATGATATCACCTCTCGTGTTTACCTCATCCCCTGTACTTGTATTTTTATTTCGTGGTTGTATCATCCATCGTTTTTTATCATACCTCGAGATTGTATCATTAGCCGTGCATTCATTAATCCTCGTGGCTGTATATCCTCTAGAGGTTGTATAATCCCATGTGGTTGTATAATCCCTCGTGGTTGTATAATCCCTCGTGGTTGTATAATCCCTCATGTTTGTATAATCCCTCGTGGTTGTATAATCACTCGTGGCTGTATAATCTTTCGTGGTTGTATCATCCCTCGTGGTTGTATAATCCCATGTGGTTGTATAATCCCTCGTGTTTGTATCATTCATCGTGGTTGAACAGTAAACTAATTCTGAACATAATTTATTTGTTTTATAAATATGACTTGATATAACTTTCCCATGCACCTTTTTTTAGATATACAAAATTAAAACTGAAAGTGAAATAATATTTAAATTTCTCATTTTGAGACGAAAGCAAAAATGAATGATTTGCTACTGATAATGCCATGGTGCCATTAAAATACATAGCGATTTGTTTTACGTGTTTAAATACTTGTTTGAAAAATAATAAACACATGTAACTTGTTTAAATAGTTTGCCATTTGTTTCCCAATTAAAATATATATTAGGAATAAATCATACTTCCATGAACTCTTATTTTCAGTTGACATGTTCTTTTGGTGTTTTGTTTCCTCTGTTTAGAGGGCTCGAAGTTAAGTGGCGTTTTATAGTTCAAATTTTAAAACTACTTATATGGACGCGGTTACAAAATTTTATCAAGCATCTGCATATAAGTAGATATATTAAGTGTATAGTTTTTTTTAATGAATTAAACTTTAATATTAAATCTATTTTTTAAATCATATTTTATTTTCCTTCGTTTTATCTAAGTTACATAAAAAGATCAAATATCGTAAAATACCATAATAAAAAATCTTTAAAGATTCTTATTTGTTTGCATAAACTTTTAAAATATACATATCGAGAATCCTTCTTTGAAGTTTCTTCAAGTTAAATTTCATAACAAGTACATCTCTATTGGTGCGTTTTGGTGCGACGGTGACAGGAAATGTATAGCGATAACATTTTATTTTTTCTGAATGACTGAAAAACAAAAAATCATGTTAAGCCTGGTCCCTTTTGGACTCAGGACGTGTTAGCGCATTTTCGTATTATGTATCAGTACTTATGTTAGATATCAGCATTATGTAGTTATCAGAAATTGTGTTTAGATTTTAGACATATTTTTATGAATTTTCTTGTGTAATGAATATACCTGAAATTTTTTTAAATTTAAAAGTCATTTTTTTACATTTTAAATTTTAAAAATTTTCTCTTTAATCTAACTACAAGTGGTTTGTGGTCACTGAAATAGGACTCATAAATGAAACCTTCTAAATTGTAATCAGCTAATCGCCCAAATACTCCGTCAATTGTTGTTTGATAGATCGTGGTTGCCAATCCTGGTGAAAGTAGTTGAATGTTGAAGCTTGTTTCGAAAAAGTTTTCAATTTCTGCCCCTGGGCCGCTGAGATCTTGATTGAAGTCACCACAAATGATGACGTAAAACTCTCTAAACTTTTACACATATTCTAATGACGTCAACAAAAAAAAAATAATTATTTTGCACCCTTTCACACCACTCTTCAATGCATGAAGAATTGTGCATTCGACTTCTGGCAATGGCGGCCGTTCCCTGAGTTAGTGTTACTTCTCGATTCGAAATATTTTTTGGTAGTTTTAACGGGTTTTTTAAACGGATCGAGTAACTGAGTGTTGATGCACCAATGGCAGGTCAGGACATACAAAAAACATATATACATCATGGGTCTAGGACTTATGGATGCTGTGATCAAGGGTGATGACAGACGGACAAAACGGGTGCAATAGCGATTTCGACATCTCGAAAATGCGCTAAAAATTTTCGTTTTTAAATAAAGACAACAAAAAAACAAAAAAACCAAGGCTGACAAATATTTCTTTTTAAAGTAAGCTATATGGATGTAGTCTATTGTAAAGATCTAGCCAAAGTCAGCTTTATGGATGTAGTCTATTGTAAAGATCTAGCCAAAGTCAGCTATATGGATGTAGTCTATTGTAAAGATCTAGCCAAAGTCAGCTATATGGATGTAGTCTATTGTAAAGATCTAGCCAAAGTCAGCTATATGGATGTAGTCTATTGTAAAGATCTAGCCAAAGTCATATATATGAATGTAGTCTATTGTCATAATCTAGCCAAAGTCAGCTATATGGATGTAA
>MUZC01000639.1:102127-115335 GCA_002072015.1 Radix auricularia | reverse complement strand
GGTCTCTTGTCCGGAAACTGTTATCGACTCCCAGCCTTCACCTTGTCACGTTCACCACACACAACAACATTAATCCTCTAACTGTTATCGACTCCCAGCCTTCACCTTTTCACGTTCACCACACACCACAATATCAATCCTTTAACTGTTATCGACTCCCAACCGACACCGTTCAGTGGCGTTGCTAATTAATTGAGGGGGACGAAACGGTTGCTTCGGACTAACCCGACCCTCAACGGAAACTTTGGTTTTCATCATCGACTTTGCATATATTTCGTTTTTTCTTTTGACACCGGTTAATATTTTGAGCTATTTAAATAACTGAAATGTCATTGATTTAATATCTTTCTATACAATTAACACTTAAAATTTTTAAATCCTATACGTTTAAGTTCATATTCGACATTCACTAGAGTGTTATAGAAACATACCCTAATTTAAACAAATTAATATTACAGTTTTCTGTATAGAGATTTCAGATGAGTATTATTGAGGCATAGTATATATATAACTTACATTTCAACAGGAAATGAGTGATAAAAGAGAAAAATTGAAAAATCCTTTTGCAGTAGACTTGGATTTTCTTTTCCCAACATGAAGAAATTCAACTTATGACGTTGGAAGTGTGTAAGTTGGATTATCTTGAAGACAATTATGTCAGAGGTACGGATTGACTGTTTTCATATAATCATCTGTAATCAGTTGATCATGGCGATGAACAAAAGTATTTAAGGATATTATTTAATAACAATAATTTTGATCTATTATGTGTGGGTAGTGTGTTTGGTGTTTGCCCTGTTACCATATACTGATATCTGATTCTTATGTACATATACATTTTTATTAAATTATTATTATTATTATTTATTTATTATTTTTTTTTTTAAATAAAAAATGTATTTTGAGGCTTAAACACTAACATAAAAGAAAAATGGTTAAAACTTGAACACAAATTTGTCCACTGAAAAAATGCCAGCATGCAATGCAAGTAATAGATCTCAATTAAAGAAACATCAGTTTGAGCCATTTAACTATCTACAAATATGAGCGTCATGATTACTGTGAGATTGTTAAAAGAAAGTCATTCAACATGGTAATAAACAAATAGAAACAAGAGATCAATCTATCGGTAGACATTTTTAATTATTATTTTCATGTCATCTTTAATGTGAACATAAAATACAAAAACAATAGATTTTTAAAGAAACATTGTAAACCGAGTTTCAGTGTAAGTCGAAGAATATAACACATTTATAAATGTATAGATTTATACACTGTAAATTACTGTACTTATATGGCTGGCCTAAATGTAATCGTCTATGGTCTAAATTGGCACTGTCAATAGTGAAAACACTCGCTTACAACATGAAAAAAAAAGTGAAACATTTAACATTTGATAGAGACAGAATGAGATAGACAGAGAGAGAGAGAGAGAGAGAGAGAAAGAGAAAGAGAGAGAGAGAAAGACAGATAGAGAGGGAAAGATAGAAAGAGATAGAGAGAGAGACTGAGATAGAAAAACAGATAGAGAGAGAAAGAGAGAGAAATATAGAGAGAGTTAAAAAAATATTTTAAAAATAATTAAATAAAAAATATTCTACTTACATTAATATAACAATTCAATAGTTTTTTTTGTTTGTTTGTTTGTTTGTTTGTTTGTTTGTTTGTTTTTTTTTTTGTTTTTTTTTTGGTGATAAAATGCAAAAAAGGGATTAACATGAAATTTCATAGAAAAAGATAAAGATGTAACTTAAAAAATGAGCACATTAAAATGTCATTATGATTTTATTTTTTCACAACTGCAACAAAATTTGTGCGTGAAATGTGTATAAACAATAAACTGTAACTTTATTTTAAAAACAGTTTTTATTACTAAATAATTTGTTCTAAATTTTTAGCAGAAATTTGTAACCTCTAAATGCATAACTTTATTTTTAAAAAATGGTTATTATATGTGCCATCGTAGCATATCACATACGTTGTGTTACTATACACATAATATGTGCATTGCCTTTTAAAGGGTAAAGATAAAACAGACACTAACTGCATGTCCCTCAATCTTGAGAAACAAATGCAAAGAAAAGACACAAAAAGTGTAAAATAAATCTGGCAGGCTAGATCTTAACTTCCGGTAAGAAACACAACAAATTACTCTGTTCTTTTAGCTCCCTTATATTAACTTGTACGTCATGTCTGTCGTCTTGTCGTGGTCTCTTGTCCGGATGGGTGGGAAATCGTGGTCTCTTGGTCGGGTGGAAAATCGTGGTCTCTTGGTCGGTCGGGTGGAAAATCGTGGTCTCTTGGTCCGTCGGGTGGAAAATCGTGGTCTCTTGGTCGGTCGGGTGGAAAATCGTGGTCTCTTGTCCGGATGGGTGGAAAATCGTGGTCTCTTGTCCGGATGGGTGGAAAATCGTGGTCTCTTGTCCGGATGGGTGGAAAATCGTGGTCTCTTGGTCGGTCGGGTGGAAAATCGTGGTCTCTTGGTCGGGTGGAAAATCGTGGTCTCTTGGTCGGGTGGAAAATCGTGGTCTTTTGGTCCGTCGGGTGGAAAATGGTGGTCTCTTGGTCGGGTTGAAAATCAAAAGTAAAAAAAAAATATATTGAGCTGAAAATGTGCACACGGAATTAGTTTATTTTATATGACACAAGTAGAAAATAACTTGACATGTAAGTGTTTATAGTCACAGTTCTCTTTATTTTACTGGCCATCATCTAGTCATTTGATAGATATATGACACAAGTAATAACTTGACATGTAAGTGTTTATAGTCACAGTTCTCTTTATTTTACTGGCCATCATCCTGTCATTTGATAGATATATGACACAAGTAATAACTTGACATGTAAGTATTTATAGTCACAGTTCTCTTTATTTTACTGACCATCATCCAGTCATTTGATATATATATGACACAAGTAGAAAATAACTTGACATGTACGTATTTATAGTCACAGTTCTCTTTATTTTACTGACCATCATCCAGTCATTTGATAGATATATGACACAAGTAGAAAATAACTTGACATGTAAGTGTTTATAGTCACAGTTATCTTTATTTTACTGGCCATCATGCAGTCATTTGATAGATATATGACACAAGTAATAACCTGACATGTAAGTGTTTATAGTCACAGTTCTCTTTATTTTACTGGCCATAATCCAGTCATTTGATAGATATATGGCCCCCAGTGAATATGTATTATGAGTTTGATGCCATATGATATGAATGTTTCTTTTATTAATATATGTATTGTTATTTCCATGTAAAGCGTTGTGCGCCCGTCTCCCTGCTGGGATACAGCACTATATAAATTATAATTTCTATATTATTATTAGTATAACATGAATCCTGATGTTTTTATAATATATTTATGCCCAAATTATGGTCTCGGTCAGTCAATCCAAACTGTAGTTAGATGACAAGCCAATGGTTTACCTTATATAAGCTCAATGGCGTAGTGTGGGTGTGTGCCACCCGGGGCAGAACCAAAATTTGCCGCCCTTTCCCCCCTCACTACGCCACTGTATGAGCTATGTTATTAAAGTAATTAAAGGGGCATCTGGACCTAAAATTTGGCTGATGTAAGATATAATCCTCCTTTTAAATAAGTGTCAAGTTTAATTGAGATACATCAATCCGTGTAAAATTTATGCGACTCATCCTGGACCGTGTGCAAATTTTATGCTCTAGGAATAACAACCACAAGGTACAATAATAAAGTTACTTAATGTTATGAGTTAAAAGAAATTGATGGTTTCAGTGCTACACTAAAAAGCACCGGTGTTTAGGCTCTGTTCGTTTTTTAGGAGAGCCAACTTAGGCTGCAACATTATAGAAAAGTTAACATTTTTTGTGCACTTAAATTAAGTTGTAATTTCCAATCTATGATAGATAGTAAAATTATTTGTTACAATATTACCCCTTATGTTTACGACAATTTGTATCAAGCACCATTTTCTCCAAAAGAAAAAAAATGTTTTTAAATTGAGGAGTATACTTTTTTTTAAACATGAAGACTATAAAAATTTAGTTGTTATTTTTGTATACATTGATATCATAAGAAATTATAGTACTGTTCGTTTAATTTAAAATACAGCTATAATTTACAAGTGGTAGATCTACGCCACTTGACTTCTCCCCTTTCACTAGGGAACATTATGCCAATGATTGCTTTACTTCTCTTACTGAATCTTACACAGATGGTAGACCTAGTTATATTAAAACAAGCTTTTAAAATTATTTTGTTATTTATATTTAAGTATTTCATGCAACATAGTAATATTATATTAGAAATAGAATTGATTCTATTAACTCTGGCTCGCAAATATTCCAGATTTTATTACTTATTTTATGTGCAATATTAATGATAAAATCGATCCAGATTGTTTCACTTACTTTATGTGTCATAATAAAGATAAAATCATCACAAATTGTAACAAAAAATCTTATGTGTGACTTGATCCTTAATTCAAGACTTTTTTATATGTGTTGCTAGACAGGGATTAAATTTTGATATTAAACTGGAATCAAATTTGGCTATTAGACAAGGATCAAAATTTGCTATAAGACAAGGATCAAATTTTGCCATTAGACAAGGATCAAATTTTGCTATTAGACAAGGATCAAATTTTGCTATTAGACAAGGATCAAATTTTGCTATTAGACAAAGATCAAATTTTGATATTAGACAAGGATCAAATTTTGCTATTAGACCAGAATCAAACTTTGCTATTATACCAGGATCAAATTTTGCTATTAGACCAGGATCAAATGTTTCTATTAGACCAGGATAAAATAATTTTGCTATTAGACAATGATCATATTTCGCTATTAGACAAGGATCAAATTTTGCTGTTAGACAAGGATCAAATTTTGCTATTAGACAAGGATCAAATTTTGCTATTAGACCAGGATCAAATTTTCATATTAGACCAGGGTCAAAATTTAATATTAGACCAGGATCAAATTTTGCTATTAGACCAGGATCAAATTTTGATATTAGACCAGGATCAAATTTTAATATTAGACAAGGATCAAATTTTGCAATTAGACAAGAATCAAATTTTGCTATTAAACTGGGATCAAATTTTGCTATAAGTTCAAGTTATCCCATAAAATTGCCATTGTGAGAAGATCAAAATGTTTTCTTATCTCATCTGTAATGTTAACTAAAACTCTGAGTAATTAATTATTACTGTCACAAACTGGTTCATGAACTTTTTGTATAATGTCGTTGATTATTTATTTTGTCAGTCTATGTATCTGTCAATTGTTGAGTTACACTTGTTAGAAATATTACCGGGTTGTTCTTTTGTCTACATAGTAATTGGTGTTGTACCACTCACAAAATATTCAAGTGTATGTCAAATAACTTCAACACTAAAAATATTTGTGTGACCCTCAAGTAAGTGGGTGACCTAAGCTATCTATAATTTGGCTTACAGTTAAATCCTCGACTGTTGTTACTTAATATCGTATGTTTATTATTTGGCTTATAGGTAAATCTAGGACTGTTGTTACTTAATATCGTATGTTTATTATTTGGCTTATAGGGAAAATCTAGGACTGTTGTTACTTAATATCGTATGTTTGTTATTTGGCTTATAAGGAAAATCTAGGACTATTGTTACTTAATATCGTATGTTTATTATTTGGCTTATAGGTCAATCTAGGACTGTTGTTACTTAATATGGTATGTTTATTATTTGGCTTGTCGGTAAATCTAGGACTGTTGTTACTTAATAGTGTATGATTATTATTTGGCTTATAGGTAAATCAAGGACTGTTGTTACTTAATATCGTATGTTTATTATTTGGCTTATAGGTAAATCTAGGACTGTTGTTACTTAATATCGTATGTTTATTATTTGGCTACTTATATATTTTTTTTCAAAACGTTAGAAATTCCTACACATAATTTTAAAAATCATGAAGTCTAATAAAGAAATATATCAAATCTAACATGATAATCATGTCCTAAAAAAAACATGAACTTAAGTAATTCAGTATCTAGACACCCCTCGTGAAGGTGTTGACCCGTCGTGATTGTATCAAACCTCATGACAGTGTCAACACCTAGTGATAGTGTCAACCCATAGTGATAGTGTCAACACCTAGTGATAGTGTCAACCCATAGTGATAAATATATGTTTATTTTCTAATACCTTGTTTTGTGTGTAATCAACAATTTCAAGAATTGTATTGTTGATTTGCTCTATGATGTAGTAAAACACAAACAACAAAAGATACGGACATTATTTGTTTTAAAAAAGATATTGATTTTGTCATATTTGGCGTGCATTTCAATTGCTCTCGGCACCGCACTAAAAAACACCGACCTTAATCCATGATTGTGTAAGAAGGAAAACTTTTGCAGTAAGATTAAAAATAGATAATATAATTTTTTCCTTTTTGGTTAAGCTTTAATTTAGAAGGCTATAATTGGGGATTATAAAAATAATAACAATAATAATAGTAATAATAAACTGATAATTTATATAGCGCTGTATCCCTGCAAGTATCAGGTCTCAAAGCGATTTACATGGAGATAACAATCCATAAATTAATTACATAAACATTCATATTAAACTAACTACATTAGTGACAAAACGATAACTAACTGCTCCGTTATTCATTAGAAGAAATAATTCATTAATTTTAAAAATAAATTTTGAAAAGATGTGTCTTAATTTCAGTTTTGAAGTACTTAGCAATTGAAATACTACGTATTATCGTTCTAAATAAAAGTTAAATGGAGAAGACGTAAACAAAAAAGGTGTCGATTGAGAGTTTTTACTTCTTTTTTTTCTATGCATCCATCTGTTCATTCATCCATCCATCCATCAATCAATCAAATCGTCTACCATCCACCAATCCTCCCTAGTGAAACCCCATCAACGCATTTATCATCAATTCACCAATCAAACAGTCCAAAAATATATACATCCTTTCATCAATTATTCACCAATCAATCAGTCCAACAATATATANTATATTTTATGTCACTTCACATTATATCTAGTTATCTTAATTTTTCAAAGTAAATTTTAATTACAAACTCAAATTTATTTTGAATATTTGAAGTTATTAAATAATTTTTATTAAACTTTCGTGTATATATAGATGTACATATGTATACAACAGTACCAGGGTCTTTGTTCATTCTAAATTACTAAATTCCGTAAGTGAAACACCACTTAACTTCGCCCCCATTAATTGGGGATAATAAAAATAATAATAATAGTAATAATAAAATGATAATTTATATAGCGCTGTATCCCTGCAAGGAGCCAGTCTCAAAGTTCTTTACATGGAGATAACAATACATAAATTAATTACATAAACATTCATATTAAACTAACTACATAAATGACAATACGTTTAACATCAGCTCCGTTAATCATTAGAAGAAATGATTCATTAATTTTAAAAATTAATTTTGAAAAGATAGGTCTTAATTTCAGTTTTGAAGTACTTAGCAATTGAAATACTACGTATTATCGTTCTAAATAAAAGTTAAATGGAGAAGACGTAAACAAAAAAGGTGTCGATTGAGAGTTTTTACTTCTTTTTTTTCTATGCATCCATCTGTTCATTCATCCATCCATCCATCAATCAATCAAATCGTCTACCATCCACCAATCCTCCCTAGTGAAACCCCATCAACGCATTTATCATCAATTCACCAATCAAACAGTCCAAAAATATATACATCCTTTCATCAATTATTCACCAATCAATCAGTCCAACAATATATACATCCATTCATCAATTCACCAATCAAACAGTCCAACAATATATACATCCATTCATCTATCAAGTGGCGCAAACATATTGAGGGCGGCATTTGTGGGCAGGTAAAAAAACAGCCATTTCCGACAACCACCCTAAGGTGAATCAAAAATAGTCATACTTTCGAATCTTAATTAACGGGTTGCACAATATTTGTTTGATTACATATTATTTGTTTTACGTAAACTTGTAAACAAAATTAAGATCGCTCAAAAATGTTATCGATTTGTTTGGAAAATCAATCGGTGTACATAACAGAAATATGAAAACTACACACAAAAACACATCCCAATTTTTATAGCTTTATAACTGTAACTACATTACTAGAAGAGGCTTTACGTTTGAAAAACGAGGGGAATAAACTTTTTAATAATTAAAATTTTTCAACAGTAGATCTATAGATTGGAAAATTATGTACCAAACGGAAAAATTGTAATTTTGCTAAGAATTTTTCTCAACAATTGCTATCAGTGTTGCTAGTTGTGAATGGAGTTTCTGCTAACCGAAGTTGATTAAAAATATATCTTCCTTTCACAATGAGTGATTTAAGACCATAAAATCATGCAATATTGACCATAGAACAAGATATTACAAATACTTTGAAATTTTTATATCACAATACGCAATTTTTCTACTACTACTATGAAAGTTAGAAATGTAAATGTATAGACATGTTTAAATTCTAATGTATATAATTTATTTGTAAAAAACATGTATCTATAAATACAAAATAAAGCATGAAAATTTCAATGTTTTTAAGGTGGACCTGCGACCTCAGTAACATTCTTGTGGCCTTCAAAAAAAGTATCTTGTATATTTATAAGTGTGTATTTATTGGTATATCATTTCATGCAGCCTATTTTATTACTGCTTACATAAATATGGCATGTTATTGTTATGGGTAAATTTATTCCACCTTTCCTTCGTTTCAAATACAATTTATTTCTTCATGTTAATAAATTTATAAAAATCCATTTTGTAAGCGACCTAAGGACCGTCAATAAATTACTTCACGCTATTTTGGCATATTTTTAACCGCCTCCCCTCGTCACACGTCGTTATAAAAGCTTAAAAAAGTTTTTCCATATTACGTCACAAAACTTTTGCCATCCCGCTCCCATAAAAACGTATTTTCTATTTTAAAATGAGCATGTTTCAAATTAATATTTTATCAGTTGAGCATGTTTTAGTGTAAGCCTGCACTATAATATCTACCTCGCGTAGGGACATGTAAAACGTCTTTTAAAAAAAAAGTCATTAATCAAGTATTTAAGTGTAGCTTTTATTTAAAGTTACGCGTTTTTGATGTGACGTCAGATTTATTAAACATTTTATTGTTGGCCTCTTAAAAGGGCGGCAAGTGTTCTAGCTACACCACAACATCTATCCATCCATCTTTCCATCCATCTATCCATCCATCTATCCATCCATCTATCCATCCATCTATCCATCCATCTTTCCATCCATCTTTCCATCCATCTATTCATCCATCTATCCATCCATCTATCCATCCATCTATCCATCTATCTTTCCATCCATCTTTCCAACCATCTATCCTTACATCTATCCATCCGTCTATCAATCCCTATATCCATCCATCTATCCATCCATCTATCCATCTATCTATCCATCCATCTATCGATCTATCCATCCATTTATCCATCCATCTATCTAACCATCAATAAATCTAAACATTCATCTTTCCATCAATCCATTCATACATCTATCCTTACTTCTATCCATCCGTCTATCAATCCCTATATCCATCAATATATCCATCAATCTATCCATCCATTCATCCATTCATTAATCTATTCATCCATCAATCCATTTATTCATTTATTCATCCATCCGTCCATCCATCCATCCATCCATCCATCCATCCATCCATCCATCCATTCATTTATCCATCCATCCATCCATCCATCCATCCTTCCATCCAATCTGCCGACCTTTCATCCAGCTGTGCGTCTATCTATCTGCCTGCCAGTCTGCCTGTCTGTCTGTTTGCTTTCTGTCTGTCTAACTATCTATCTATCTTGATGTGTGTGTGTATATGTGTTTGTAAATAATTTTTTATGTTGTTTTGTTTTGTTGTTTGAATAATTGTTTTTATAAATTAAAAAAATGTATTCAAAAGGAAATCTTCTTATTTCGGACTATATTGACTTAATGCCTTTATATTAGGGCTGAGGAAATTACCGGTACGTTTCTCGTTTAATCAGTAGATTAATTTCTCGATTATTCGGTAAAACATTTTATCGATTAAAATTTTTTTAATCCATAAAATAGTGATTACAATTAAAGACTTTTGAAAAAAAATTTGATTCATTAATAAATAATTAATAATTAATCATAGTTTGTTTTTTAAAGTACAAACTTCTCAAATTTAAAAATGAGATTTCGAAATTGTAAACTTTAAAATAACCTATTTTATAAGGACAAAGATGTAAAAAAAACATTTTTTAAATTAATTAACAATAACAAAATTTAAATTAATGGACAGTATATTAAACTAATTATATTTAAATATTTCCCCTAACAGTATTATATATTTTTAATTAAATTAAATACTTAAGTTATGGGAATTTCAAAATATGCCCTAAATGGGCACAAAATGTAAAAGAAAAAAACATAGGTAAAAAAGTAATTATGAGGACTTAGAAAAAAAGTATAACTTTTGAACCCCTTGAGATAAAAAGATGATCTTTATGTTTTTGTTAATATTCAAACATTTTCTATACAACTATATTATTTTCACATTTTAAAATTAATTTGAAGTGTTCATCCTAGTGCCTGAACTTTAATACGTTAATAAAATTATTTCTTTTTTTGCAAACTTCGTTTTAAAAATATCTTTTCAGTTTAATGACGTCATACAACTTTATTTTAGCTTTAACAAAATTATCGATTAATTAATCGGTAATTTTTCAAAATTTTACGATTAAATTTAATTTAATCGATAACAGCCCTACTATGCATTGATGGACACAGTTGTTAAACACAACAATATTTTTATGAGTTAAAAATCGTTCAGTGGAAATTAATGGTTTAGTATCATAGCATTATGAACATATACATGTAGAACATATAATTATGTGTTCACTATATTAGTTTGAATTATATATATTTTTGTTCTAATATTTTTATTAAAAAAGGAAAAAAAAACAATTGTTTTTACTATAAATCCCTTATATACGAGTCATAACTATGATAATGTTCATTATAATAGGCAGCGCAAGACATTCCGAGAATATAAAATTTTAGTTATGTCTCGTAAAACATGTTTAATAAAATGCGCACCGATAGTAAATTAAAATTCCTTAAACGCGCACTAAAAAGCACCGGTCCTTAATTATGTTTTTTTTTATTTACGAGAGACATTTTAGGTGGCTAGATTAAAGAGTTAGTAATTTTTTTTAAACTTCAATTAAGTTTGTTTTTTGTTTTTTAATCTAAAATAATGAAATTACTTGCTAAAATATTAAATAAATTATTTACTAAAAATATTTCTATAAACATTTATTTAAAGAAACTATTTTATTTTTAAATTGAATTTTCAAAAATAAAATAAAAATTGTAAAGTTTTAGTTATTATTTTTATATAATTTGAAGTCTAGTTGTTCACATGTCGATTCCTTTTCATTTTCAATTGGAAGCCATCTTTTACCTTCTTAAAGTGGAATACCACTTTACTTCGCCCCATTCAATTTGGGTACATTATAATTGTGTGCTTTTCTTATCCTCGTACCAAGTTTATAGACTGAGTTAAATTAAAACAAGCTTATAAAGTCAGTTCATTATTTTATATTTCATTAAAAATATTAATTTTATCTGAGCAGTGAAATTTATTCAATTCACTCTGTTTGTACACTTGACTTTAAACTTAAATATGATTGTATTATTGGTTTAAACTCTTAGCTATATTAGGAAACAAATAATTATAGCTAAGAGATACACGAGACCAAAATAAAACAATGCTAAAAATCTCATGAAATGTTCATTTCTTTCGACTGAACTCAACCCCTTACACTTCGACTCTGGACGATTCAACCCCTGACACTTAAATACTTTTATATACTTCACTTTTAAACAGTATTTAAATATAAAATTACCACTTAAGGGTAGGGATGTACTAGATTCAAAATTTTGAAATACGGCCGGAGCCGGAGTAATACTTTTTTAAAGTAACCGGATTACGGAGAAGCCGAAGCCATTAAGAGTGAATATAAAAAATTAGGGCTGCTCTGGCATACCAAATGTATGATGTGAAATAATGTCAAATTCGTGCCGGAATTGTTTAAATAGCCAGATTATTGATTTGCCAGAGTTGGTTCGGAAATCTGATAAACCCCTTCTTAAAAGAACTATCAGATTACAAAAAGGACTTTAATAGTAGAATAATTAATTGTCAATAGTGGTGACTGTTTTCAATGAAACAATATTTCGATCTAGATCGAATTTAAAAGATGATTGCAGACAGGTCAACTCGGCCACTCAGACGCTTCTGAATGTGCATTTTCTCTTCTGGCAATAACTGCCATGGGTTTTCTGCCTTTTAACAACGATTCTCAAAGGACGGATGTGTTTTAACTGAGATGATTCTTGAAAAGTTTGGGGTGCACATTCTACTGAGCCCGAGCTCTGTGTTGTCCTGCATGTTTCTTCAACATTGTTTGTGAGGCAAAATATAAGTGACATTCTTTACCAATTTATTTGACAATAAAGATCACATGTTGTACTCATTTCATAACATTATATTTATCTTGATAGTTATCATAGAACAGATCTTTAATCAATAAGAAACTTGACCACAGTGAGTGTGATATAAGAAATGTTAGTTGACTTTATATTTTGTGTGGCAAACTCATTTCATAACATTAGTTTTAGCTTGATGGATATCATAGAACTGATCTTTAATCAATAAGAAACTTGACAACAGTGAGTTTGATATAAGAAAAAACAAATGATCCCTTACAGACCACGAAGGTCCATGGGAGCACGTGAAGTAGCGTTCACAAGTTTCATTGACCACTAACGATGGAACAGACAATAACATCATTAAAATTCATTAGAAGTTGAAATAAATATTACAAAGCTTGTTGCTCAAGGATACTGACCATGTTCTAAAATTGCTGGTAATGAGGGAGGTATCAAGGATACTGACCATGTTCTAAAATTGCAGGTAATGAAGGAGGTATCAAGGATACTGACCATGTTCTAAAATTGCAAGAAATGAAGGAGGTATCAAGGATACTGACCATGTTCTAAAATTGCAGGTAATGAAGGAGGTATCAAGGATACTGACCATGTTCTAAAATTGCAGGTAAAAAAGGAGGTATCAAGGATACTGACCATGTTCTAAAATTGCAGGTAATGAAGGAGGTATCAAGGATACTGAACATGTTCTAAAAT
>MUZC01000639.1:66882-87745 GCA_002072015.1 Radix auricularia | reverse complement strand
TTTTTGTAGTAAATATTTCAAGTGAAAGATACAAAATAATTAAATATATGCTTTTAACATTCTAATTAATTCGATTTTTCTCAAACAAAAAATAAGCAGTATGGAGCAACAGTATTTTTAGCCGCTCTTTAATGTTCCATTATTATAGCTATCATAATCTATGGCTCTATGCTACTAAATTCAAAATGTGGCGCCTTATGTCTGTGCATTTCTCGTACAAGATAAAACAACTTGATTGGGCAAAAACATTCAATTTTAATAGACTATTAGAGGCTCTAACATTTTCTTCTGTCGGCGATGAGAGAATAAAAACTCTCAAGTATATGCCGTATTGAGTATAGGCTAAAGATAATCTTAAACAAGACTCAGATAGACATAATATTAGTAAAATTATTCAAAGAATGCTGATAAGATTGCCAAAAGATTTATAAAGATGATGAAATGAGTGATAAAAAAATCAAATGTAAGTATATTTTACAAATAGTTATGTAGAATGTATTAATACATGCCAATGCCAAATCGATTTTGGGGTAGGATGGAATGTAGTCATACTTTTGTGAGATTTGTTACAAAGGGAGGGAGCTGTGACGTCACTTCAAAAAACGCGCAACTTTAAATGAAACTCAACTTTAATATTTGGTTCCTAACTATTTAGTGATGTTTTAAATGGCTTCGCGTCCTTTACGCTATTGGATTGCACCCTCATACTTATACTAAATATATACTTGAATAATACTTGACAAAAAAATTTATTTGAGACATGATCTATTTGAAATAGGGGGTGGTAGGGGAGCTTTGTGACGTCAAATTTGTTTATTTTTAGCATGTCTAGGTTTTTTTCTCTTTTTTTCCTTCTGATCTAGATTTATTTTGACGTGTTGGCTCGGTTTTTCCTCAAATTGTTGCTGGCAGCACTGATTATAAGAAGTTATGTAAATGTTTTATTTTTATATTAGTAATATTTCATGAAAAATGTCTTTCAATATTCGAAATTTAATACATTTAATTCACATTGTCTTTGTTGCACACTGACTAAACATTGACGGAGGATTTTATCATTAGTTTAAACACTAAGCTGGCCATAAAAAATTTGGAAAAAAAAAACTGTGCGTGACAAAGATACTTTTTTTAAAAAAAAAATCTCATCAACTTTTATTTTGAAATATGAGCTTATAATTTTATAGAAATATCTTAAAAGTAAAGTGGAAACATGAGACATTAACAAAAAAAAACGAATGTGTTAATAACAAGAAAAGTGGACACTGTAGAAATAACAGGAACATTTGACACATAACATTTTATAGGTAATGTGTTAAAATAAAAGAAAGTTAACACATTATGTTTTATAACAAAATGAGTTCAATGGAAAGTAAGCAAATAACATTTTATAACATTAGTGTTCATTAAAAGGAAGGTGGAAACATCAATTTTTAAAACATTTGTGTTAATAAGAAAGAAAGTTGATACTTTCTATTGCGTAATCAATAACAAGTAGAGTAGACATTATACTTATTTTAGAAATAGTTTTGGTAAAAAGAAAATGAAGACTTTATATTCTTAAAAAACTTCTTGATATATACTTCGTGTGATGATTAATACCTTGACCTTGTTCTTTCAATAAATAACTTTAGAATATTCTTTCTATTTAATGTTTTTACGTTGACTGTTGAATCATTTGATTCTACAAGTTCGGAACATCTGAATTAGGGTTCAAGGACGAACTAATTCCAGTATCTATTCTGTGTCACAGTTCACCTACAGACAGACACTTAGACAGATTGGTTCCCCCTGTGGAAGGCGTAGAGACAAGTACAAATGTACAAAAGTCTGCTTTTTACTGAAACGCATCCTTAGGATCTTTTATAAAATCAGTGGCAGTCCCCTAAGAATTACCCTCTGAAAATGAAAGTGACCATAAAGATATAGTGATCATCTCTACAGTAAGACCCAGAACCAACAAGCAATGTACAGGGACAAACATACAAGCCTCTGTTGTACCGAGATAAATCAGCTCGTTTTTTTACGACGTGTAAACACTGTTATTTATAGACGTTTCCAGAAGTAGAATAAAAACACACTTGTGAGTACCGAATGTTACTTGTTCCTAGACTTAATCTTTAAATACATATTTATAGTTAGAGCATATTGATTATGTTTAAAGGCGTCGGTTAAAAAAAAGGAATTAATTTTTTAAAACCAATAAAACATTAAAAAACCCTAGTCTGTCACTACATGTCCTTTATATATGATACATAACTATCATAATACGCAGAGCGATACAATCCGAAAAAAGAAAATTATAGTTATGTCTCGTAAAACGTGTTCAATATAATGCGCACCGATCGTTAATATATTTTTAAAAAGTAATGTCAATGTAATGCGCACATTAAAAAATTAAATTGATATATTGAGATAAATAAGATCATTTTAAATTCAATAATTCCATTACTGTCCATTCGATTGATCTGATATTTTAATACATCTTTTTTATTATTCGCATGGGTGTGCCAGTAAAATTTTAGCTCGCTAGCATACGAGAAAATGTTTTAAAGATCGATCCAAAATTTTTAGACACTCCAAGTTAATATAAATGATTTTAAAAGGCTATTAGTGTCATTTCTGGTGTGACCTTGAATCATTTTTGCCCGCACAAAAACACCAGTCTTTATGTATAATTTTTAGCACATTTTCGAGATGTCGAAATCGCTATTGCCCCCGTTTTGTCCGTCTGTCTGTCATCACCATGATCACAGGATCCATAAGTCCTAGACCCATGATGTATATATGTTTTTTGTATGTCCTGACCTGCCATTGGTGCATCAACACTCAGTTACTCGATCCGTTTAAAAAACCCGTTAAAACTACCAAAAAATATTTCGAATCGAGAGCGCAGGGAACGGCCGCCATTGCCGGAAGTCGAGTGCACAATTCTTCAAGCGAAAGGGTGCAAAATAATTAGTTGTTTTTTTTTATTTGACGTCATTAGAATATGTGTAAAAGTTTAGAGAGTTTTACGTCATCATTTGTGGTGACTTGTAGTTGGATTAAAGAGAAAATAATTATTTTTTTTATAAATGTAAAGAAATGACTTTTAAATTTAAAAAATGTCAGGTATATTCATTACACAAGAAAATTCATAAAAATACGTCTAAAATCTAAACACAATTACTGATAACTACATAATTCTGATATCTAACTTAAGTACTGATACATAATACGAAAATGCGCTAACACGTCCTGAATTCCAATAGGGACCAGGCTTAACATGATTTTTTTTTTTTACGAATCCCATCTTAGGTGGCTAGACAAAAAATGTAAACTTTAAGTGCAACTTAAAATTAAGTTCTTATTTTTAATTAATGAGATCTGGCATTAAGGACTTCCGTTACTAAATTGTTAAATGTTAAGTTAACTAAATGTATGTCAAGTAAACGTTTTTTTTAAAGATAATATTTGTTTTAAATTGAGTAATTAAAAAAATAAAAACTATAAGACTTTAGTTATTACTTTCATATATATGGATCTCTTGCTAATGAAAACAGAATCAATTAGCGGAGAATCATCTGTGTATGTTAAGGAGGTTTCATGGACCTGCCATGACCATCAAAAATAACCATACCAGATAGAGGGTACAGGTCGTTACCAAATATGTTAAGGAGGTTTCATGGACCTGCCATGACCATCAAAAATAACCATACCAGATAGAGGGTACAGGTCTTTACCAAATATGTTAAGGAGGTTTCATGGATGTGCCATGACCATCAAAAATAACGAAAAGGTTTATTGGATTTCATAAGGGGGGTGGGAGAACTTTTTAAAAATCAATATTTTGCCAATTCTCACCAACCATAACATCATTCGTGCTGAAACAAACGCCTAACGATATCTAATAGTATTTAAAAAAGTGGCGGAGATGGAATTTTTGGAAAATCTCTTTTGGTTTGAATCCCGTAATTTTAGCAACAATTTGGAGATAAAAATTGTTTTGTTTAATTTTACGATTATTGATTTGATTTTACTTTTAGTGTAACTTTAAATGATAGTTAATGGGGTTTTACCGCTCTGTGCAAGCTAATGTTAAAGTATTGTGCGGTACGCTTTTTATCGACACATTATTGGTGTGGCTTTAGAGTGATTTCCCTCCAACAAAAGATTCTGAGATTTGTTGGTTTGAATTTTAAAAAAAAATAGAATCTACTAATTTGAGTTGGATTACTTGCTTTAGATTGTTACCCTCTATACCCAAATATATCAAAGTTTATTATGCGTTTCCCTAAAATATAAAAGTTTATGTGTGCCTTACCCCAAAATAGAAAAGTTAATGTGTGCCTTACCCCAAAATGTAAAAGTGTATGTGTGCCCTACCCCAAAATATAAAAATGTATGTGTGCTTTGCCCAAAATAAAAAAGTTTATGTGTTTGTTACCCCAAAATATAAAAGTGTATGTGTGCGTTAGCCCAAAATATAAAAGATTATGTTTTAGTTTTATGAATGTAGAACATATAATTATGTGTTCATTATTAGAGCTTGAATTATAGATATTGTTGGTCTGATGATTAAGGAAACCCTTTTTAACTATACATATTTTATATGAGATCTAACTTTAATGATGTTCATTATATTCTAATACGCAGCTCAAGAATATAAGAAAATACACAATTTTATGTATGTCTCGTAAAACATGTTTAATATAATGCGCACCGATCGTGCATTAAAATTTCTTTAGCACCGCACTAAAAAGCACTAGTCTTTATCTATGATTTTATAATATATTTTTTTTTTTGTGAATTACATTTTAGGGGTACTAGAAAAAGAGTTAGTGATTTGTTCAACTTCAATTAAATTTTTGTGTGTGTGTTGTTTTTTTTTATCTATGAGATAATAGTATTATTGAAATTGTTTCTAAAATGTTTATTATTATTTTTAGTAATTTTTTTCAAGAAAGCTTTAGTTAAAGATTTTGTATTTAAATTACATTTAAAAAGGAAAGTGAAAACTATGAAAGCTTAGTTATTATTTTTTAGATAAATTGACGTCTAGGTATTCACACACTGACGGCTCTGTGGTTTTGGTATTGGATTATGTATCCATGTTTTGTTTTCTTAAAGTGGCTCGCCACTTTACTTCGCCCCCCCCCCTTATTTGGGGACATCATGTCAATAAATTGTTTTTATCCTCATTCCGAGTTTATAGACTGAGTTAGATTAAAACAATATGATAAAGTCAGTTCATTATTTTATATTTCAAATATTTCATAAAAAATATTAATTTTTATCTGAGAAATGAAATTGATTCAATTCATTCTGTTTGTACACTTGAGTAAAAACTTAAATATGATTGTATTATCGGTTTAAACTCTAAGCTACATTTGGAAACAAATAATTATAGCTAAACTAAAAGATGCACGAGACCAAGATAAAACAATTCTTAAAATCTCATCAAATTTTCATTGCTAAGGTCTGTACTCATTTCTTGACACTTCGACCCCCCGACGATTCAACCCCTGAAGGTTAGATCCCGGACGATTCAACCTTATAGGCCTTATACTTTAATGTCTCGTGTATGTGTATGTATAGGCCTTATACTTTAGTGTCTCGTGTATGTGTATGTATAGGCCTTATACTTTAGTGTCTCGTGTATGTGTATGTATAGGCCTTATACTTTAGTGTCTGGTGTATGTGTATGTATAGGCCTTACACTTTAGTGTCTCATGTATGTGTATGTATAAGCCATATACTTAAGTGTCTCGTGTACGTGTATGTATAGGCCTTATACTTTAGTGTCTCGTGTATGTATATGCCTTATACTTTAGTGTCTCGTGTATGTGTATGTATATGCCTTACACTTGAGTGTCTCGTTTATGTGTATGTATAGGCCTTATACTTTAGTGTCTCGTGTATGTGTATGTATAGGCCTTATACTTTAGTGTCTCGTGTATGTATAGGCCTTATACTTTAGTGTCTCGTGTATGTGTATGAATGCATAGGCGGCACTTGCATTAGTGTTACCCAGTGTGGTAGCACATTGTGTTACCCCCTCACGACTTACCCAGTGCTGTAAATCATGGTGTTATACCCTCACAACTTACCCAGTGCTGTAGCTAATGGTTTAGACCCTCACAACTTACTCAGTGCTGTAGCTCATGGTGTTATACCCTTACAACTTACCCAGTGCTGTAGCTCATGGTGTTATACGCTTACAACTTACTCAGTGCTGTAGCTAATGGTTTAGACCCTCACAACTTACTCAGTGCTGTAGCTCATGGTGTTATACCCTTACAACTTACCCAGTGCTGTAGCTCATGGTGTTATACCCTTACAACTTACCCAGTGCTGTAGCTCATGGTGTTAGACCCTTACAACTTTCCCAGTGCTGTAGCTCATGGTGTTATACACTAACGACTTACCCAGTGCTGTAGTTGATGGTGTTATACACTAACGACTTACCCAGTGCTGTAGCACATAGTGTTATACACTAATGACTTACCCAGTGCTGTGGCTCATAGTGTTATACACTAACGACTTACCCAGTGCTGTAGCACATAGTGTTATACACTAACGACTTACCCAGTGCTGTGGCTCATAGTGTTATAACCTCACGACTTACCCAGTGCTGTAGTTGATGGTGTTATACACTCACAACTTACCCAGCGCTGTAGCAAATAGTGTTATACACTAACGACTTACCCAGGGCTGTGGCTCACAGTGTTATAACCTCACGACTTACCCAGTGCTGTAGCTCATGGTGTTATACCCTCATGACTTACCCGGTGCTGTAGTTGATGGTGTTATACCCTCACAGCTTACCCAGTGCTGTAGCTCATGGTGTTATGCCCTCACAACTTACCCAGTGCTGTAGCTCATAGTGTTATACACTCACGACTTACCCAGTGCTGTAGCTCATACTGTTATACCCTCACGACTTACCCAGTGCTGTAGCTCATACTGTTATACCCTCACGACTTACCCAGTGCTGTAGCTCATAGTGTTATACCCTCACGACTTACTCAGTGCTGTAGCTCATGGTGTTATGCCTCGGACAACACCATTAGGATGGTGACATCAAAGCCTAAAAGTTTTCTGTGTTTGATTTCATGTGAGAAAAAATACCCCGTAAATATTTGTAAAAATATTGTTAACATTATGTGGAACTTTTGGCGCGACAGGACACAACATGTTAATATAAAGGATTTAATTTGTTTCAACCTGTAAAAAACCAAGTTTGTCACGATAAATTATTTATACGACACTTAACTATCATAATACGCAGGGCAAAGCAATCCGAAAATACAAAAATTTAGTTTTGTCTAGTAAAATGTGTTTAATATAATGCGCACCGATTGTGAATATATTTGTAAAAATTACTGTCAATGTAATGCGCACCTTATTTCGACATGAAAGGTTGTTGAACATATTACGCACCACTACACTCTGTCTCAAAAATTAACTTGATATATTTATTATATAGTATAATTTAAAATTCAATAATTCAAATACATTTAATTCGATCGATGTGAAATTTTAAAACACCATTTTTATTATGCGCATGAGTATGCCTGAGTATGCCTGAAAAATTTAAACTCACTAGGTTACGTGAAAATGTGTAAAAAAATCGATGCAAAATGTTTATACACCACAAGTTAATATAAAGGATTTAAAAACATTATTAGTCTCATATCTGGTATGCACTACCATTAATTTAGCTCCGCACTAAAATGCACTGGATTTATGTTTGATTATTTTACGAGGCCCATCTTAGATGGCTAGAAGTTAAATGTAAACTTTAATTTGCAACTTAAAATTAAGTTCTTATTTTTAATTAATGAGATCTAGTATTAAGGACATTAGTTACTAAAATGTTCAATGTTAAGTTTACTAAAAGTATGTCTAGAAAACTTTTTTTTAAAGATAATATTCGTTTTAAAATTAAGTTATTAAAAGAAATAAAACTATAAGGCTTTAGTTATTACTTTCATATAAATTGATGTCTTGCTGATGATACAACGACGTACTCGATTGAAATGTATGTATCCTCTATTATTTTCTAAAAGTGGCACGCCACTTGAATTCGCCCCATTTAATGTGGGACATAATGCCAATAAATCTCACTTTCTCTTCCCAGGTTTTTGACTGAGTTAAATTAAAACTATCGTATGAACTTAGTCTATTATTTTATATTTCAAATATTTTATGTACAATAGTTAATTGATCTGAGCAATAAAATTGAATCAATTTGATTTATTTTAGTTGCACGCTTGACTAAAACTTTAATGATGATTTTAAGCTTAGTTTAAAATATAACCTAACTCGACTTTAATAAAAATCAATAACTTCACATGACGAAGCTAAAATATTTATTAAAATCTCAAAAAATTTTCATTGATAAAGACTAATGTCATCCATTTTTCTAGAAAGAAAATAATATAAAATATTAAAGTAAAGACTGTAGACATTTATTTTATAACAGCTGTGTCACGTGAAAATGTGCGGTGTGTCATGGTCAAAAGGAGGCCAAGAAAAGGTCACGGGTGAATGTTCACGAGAACACAGAGAGAGAGAGATGGCTGTGCTGTGTTGGGACTGATAACTTCTTTTTGTAGAAAGTGTACATACGTTAAGTTGCGGCATTAAAGATTTCTTTGTTTACAAAGAACAAGGACTTCAATGTTATTGTGGTGTGGAGAGATTGCTGTCAATTAACGTTCGCAAAGTGAGAAACGGAGCACACTGTTACATAATTTGGGTCAGAACCGGTCATCCATGTTACATTGGTGTGAGAACGGACCATCCTGTTACATTGGTGTCAGAAGTGGGCGCTTAGTGACAGAAGCGATCCCTACGTTACATAAACTGTGTGTTACATTGAATTGTCAGAAGTGAAAGCTACATTCTTTCGGAAAAAAAATTGTGATCAAGACCATTCCTAAAGGATTAACTAAATCAAATTTCAGTGTGATACTTATTAATAAATTCAACAAGTGTACATTGTGTAATATAAGTGAAATTCAGTGACACCTAAAGTGAACAAATTCAAAATGAACTATTATGAAAAATTTACCGCCATAGCTGAAAATTATGGACTACATGGCAAAGAACTACGTGAATTCGTTGAAGAGAAAGTAGCCAAAGAAGAAGAAAAAGAAAAGCAAGCTATTGAAAGAGAAGAAAGAAATGCAAGAAGAGAAATAGAAAGAGAAGAAAGAAATGCAAGATTGGAAGTGGAGCAACTGAAAAATGAAAATCTGAAGTTACAGATTGAGTTACAGGAAAGAGATCACAATCCAGGTAACAACACAAATGAAAGGCCAACACAAACGAAATAATTAAAGTTAGGAAATATGATAGCAAAAAGGAGAAGATAGATGTTTATTTGGACTACTTTGAATCAGTTATGAATGTAAAGGGAGTTGAAGAGACAAATTGGCCTACACAGCTTATGACAAAACTTACAGGCGAAGCTTTTAAGGCATAGAAAAGTATAGCAAAAAATGATAGGAGAATTTACAAAAATGTAAAAAAGGCCCTATTATTCCATTCTGGAAAATCTGAAAATGACTACAGAAGAGAATTTCACGAAATCAGAATAAAAAGGGACAAAGACCCACAAATAATTGTGCACGAAGCGCAAGTAAAACTGACAAAATGGCTAGAGCTGGCAGCTATAGACACCAACGATCCCAGAGCCATACTGGACATGGTTTTAATAGATAAATTTTTGGAGAACGCAACACCAGCATTATTCACTTATTTAGCTGACAAGAAAATTCGAACCCAGACTGAACTAACAAATTCTCTAAGAACATTCAAGGACTCACATCCCGAAGTTGAAATGGACAAAAGACATGATTTCTTGGCAACAGTCCAAAACAACAAACCAGAAATCATTTGCTACTACTGCGGCAAGAGAGGTCACCTTGCAAGACACTGTTATTTAAACAAAGGACAGACGCCACCCAAGGTCAGCCCAACACGAAACAATATAGAAACAAGTTATGGAAAGGGTCAATTTGAAAGAGAAAACAAAAAATCTTGGAGAGGAAGACATAATCACAATTTAAACTATAGAGATTATGATCAAAACAAAAAAGCATGGAGAGGCAGATATGACTTTTATTCAAGAAACAGAAATTATAATCAAAAATATGGAAAAAATGATGAACAAAACTTGGACAGTAGGAAAAAAATAAATCGAGAAGACACACGTGCCAGTGATACCGTGGCAGCTATTAATAGCCAAGGACGACTTAAATTTTACCCCGTGTATGTCAACAACAAAAAATGCATGTGTCTACGGGACTCAGGCTGCACAACAATTGTAGCACACGGCAGGATAGTAGAAAAAGAAGACTATGATGGCAAAACAGACACACTGACGATGGCCAATGGGACAAAAATAGATTTCCCAACTGCTATACTCAACATCAACACACCCTGGTTTCATGGTGAAGTTAGAGCAAGAGTTCTAAAGGATGCAATTTGCGACCTAATTATAGGCAACATTGAAGGAGTTCTTGATCATACAGATGAAATTTATAAAGAATGGCACGAAAACACTACTCAAATATGTGCTAGTTTACAAACCATAGCCTCAATGAAAAGAAAAGAAGAATTAGAGACTGAAGTTGAAGACAACATAGCCTTAGGAAATCAACGTACATCAAAACAAAACTTCAAGAAACCTCAAGGAGAAGTCAAAACAATAAATGAAATACAAATGAAACTCAGAAAAGAAGAAATAAACCAGAAAAATCAAACTCTGGTAATATTGTGACCACTATTGTTAATCATAAACATGGCAGAAGAGATGAATATTGGAATCACAGAAATAGCAATAATGAGTCTGAGACCATTAAAGTAAAATCATCTATCGTAGGAAGATTTATTGGTCGTAGAGGACACAGAATCAGAAACATTGAAGCAGACAGTAACTGTCAGATAAAAATTTATCATGATTATGACTCATCAAATCAAAACTTTGTCAAACTATTTGGAAGCAAACATGCTATCTCAAAAGCCAAGCGACTTATTCAAGATGCTGAACTTGATATTGTCAACAGAAACACTGATGTTCGTGATTAGTGAATTACTGAACCTTTAAGAGACTGATGAAGCATTGACGAACTATTATTTTGAATTAATACCCATTGTAATGTTATTTTTATAACATAATTTTCTGTGGATTAACTTTGTAATCAATGTTATACATTATTTCAGCTAAGAGCAGATTAAATTACTTTGTATCCATAAAGGAACATGTGAGATCACCGCATATTATAAATTAATTATCTATATGTCCTAAAGTTGATTCCAAATAGCAATGAATTAAATATAGTATAGTATGGACAAGCATAGCTGATGATTATATCCATCAGTCAGATTTTAAAATATTTTTTGACTTGTTGTAAAAACAATGTTTATTGTGCATTTTATGCTTAATATTTCTAGCTATAAATAGACTGTAAAAACAGATATAGTATTGGTGAGACTGCTTAAGCGTGACAACCCATGAACGCCTCTGTAAAGTTAAACTTTTGTTGCGAGTGTTAAGGACAACGTTATTTTCAAATTGCTGTCTAATTTTTTTTGTTATGACCCAAAAATGTTTTTTGGCAAAATATTTTTTTTGAAGGAGGGGGGTGGATGTCACGTGAAAATGTGCGGTGTGTCATGGTCAAAAGGAGGCCAAGAAAAGGTCACGGGTGAATGTTCACGAGAACATAGAGAGAGAGAGATGGCTGTGCTGTGTTTGGACTGATAAGTTCTTTTTGTAGAAAGTGTACATACGTTAAGTTGCGGCATTAAAGATTTCTTTGTTTACAAAGAACAAGGACTTCAATGTTATTGTGGTGTGGAGAGATTGCTGTCAATTAACGTTTGCAAAGTGAGAAATGGAGCACACTGTTACATAATTTGGGTCAGAACCGGTCATCCATGTTACATTGGTGTGAGAACGGACCATCCTGTTACAAGCTGTTAAATCTACACATTTATAAACGTTCTGTTAATACCAGGAAAGTGGACACAATTATTTATAACAACTGTGTTAGTAAGGAAGAAATTTGATTCTTAACATTTTTATGAACTTTGTGTTTACAACAAGAGAGTGGAGATTTTTAGATATTTTTAACAACGGATAAAGTCATATACTGTGTGATGAGTAAAGCCTTGACGTTTTTCTTTATATAAATACTTTTTGTACATTATATAACTGTGTATATTTTATATTTTGTAGGCGTTTACTTTAAATGTTTGGGACATCAATAATTCTGCGAATCACTTTAAAAGAAGAACTAAATTCTCAGATCTATACCGTGTTTATGCGGGCCTACCAGATAGACACAAAATGTCCATAGGATTCAGTATAGTCCAGGAGATTTAACTTTTAAAAATTACTTCTAACTTGATTCGAGCCGCTGGGTAACATAGTGTTCAAGAAAAGAGCAAATAACTGGGGGAAATAACGGAACTAACAGCAGCACGTAGAAATGAAAAGGACGTGAGTAAACGTTGGGAATTCGGGGAACACACGACGCATTGTTGTTCTCGAGACATGCGCACTGTGGTTAATTTATACCTGCCATCAACCATATACCAGACTTGTCTGCCAATCATAAACTGTGATTGGCTGACCCTATCGACAACCGACATTGTAAGAAACTATTTTAAACCTCAACCAAACAAGAAAGTGATTGCTTCTTATAATAGTAGTGACCACACACGATTGGGATGGCTTATCTTATTGATTGCTTCTTATAATACTAGTAACCACACAAGATTGGGATGGCTTATCTTATTGATTGCTTTTTATAATACTAGTGACCACACACGATTGGGATGGTGTATCTTATTGATTGCTTCTTATAATACTAAAGACCACACAAGATTGGGATGGCTTATCTTATTGGCGGCTTCTTATAATACTAGTGACCACACACGATTGGGATGGCTTATCTTATTGATTGCTTCTTATAATACTAGTGACCACACAGGATTGGGGTGACTTATCTTATTGATTGCTATATCCTCTCGTTGTTGTATCATCTCACGTTGTTGTATCATCTCTCGTTATTGTATCATCTCTCGTTGTTGTATCATCCCTTGTGTTTAAAATATCCCTTGTGGAAATTAAGGGTTAAATATCATAGAATTATAAACATATGAATGTAGAACATATAATTATGTGTTCACAATGTTAGTTTGAGTTATACATATTTTCATCTGATAATAAAAAACCCAAGTAAAATACTAATATTTTTTTTACCAAAAATCCTTACATACGAGCCATAATATAATGATGTTCATTATAATATAATTCGAAATTACAAAATTGTATTTATGTCTAGTAACACATGTTTAATATAATGCGCACCGATCGTGCATTAATTTTCCTTTAGCGCTGCACTAAAAAGCACGGTCAATTATCTATATTTTTTTTTACGAGATACAATTTAGGTGGAAATATTAAGTTAGTAATTTTTTTTCAACTTAAATTAAATTACATTTTTTTATTTATGAGGTGTAGCATTATTTAAATGAATTACTAAAATGTTAAATATTTTGTTTACTAAAAATTAATTATCTGGAAATCTTTATTTAAAAAAAAGATTTGTTTAAAAATTGAATTTTTAATGAAAACTGAAAACTTTCAAAGTTAATTGACAACTTTTTTTATAAATTTATGTTAAGCTGTACGTACTCTATCGATCCTAGTCCTATGCTTTTTCCAAATTTTATTTTCATAAAGTGGCACGACACTTTACTTCGCCCCCATTTTAATTGGGGGAAATTATGACAATAAATTATTTTCCCCTCATGCACAGTTTACAGATTAAAGTCCAATTAAAAGAAGCTTATAAAATCAGTTCATTATTTTATGTTTGAAAATATTTCATTAAAAATATTAATTTGATCTGAGCGATGAAATTAATTTAATTCACTCAGTTTGTACAATAGACTAAAAACTTAAATACGATTGTATTGTTGGTTAAAACTCTTGGCTATTTTTTTTTTTTTTAAAAAGTATAGTAAAATGATGCACGAGACCAAAATAAAACAATTCTTAAAATCTCATCAAATGTTCATTGCTAAGGACTGAACTCATCATTTATTCTAGAATGAAAAAAAAAAGTAAATCCTAAAGTAAAGACTGTCGAAAGGGTCAAAACGTCCGCGGCCGAAACTCCTTGGGGTCGAACTCTCCGGGGTCGACCTGGCAGGGTCCAACCCTCCTGTGTCGAATCGTCACTGCATAGATTTATGTCTCTTTATCTGTGATGTTGACAGATTACCAATATTCTTAGCTGTCTTTATCAGTTTTAATACGCCTACAGATGTTGACAGATTACCAATATTCTTAGCTGTCTTTATCAGTTTTAATACGCTTACAGATGTTGAAAGATTACCAATATTCTTAGCTGTCTTTATCAGTTTTAATACGCCTACAGATGTTGACAGATTACCAATATTCTTAGCTGTCTTTATCAGTTTTAATACGCTCACAGATGTGTAAAATAGTATAATTAATAATGCGACAAAAAAGCCAATAATGTGTAAAATATTATCTTTTAAAACACATATTTACCTCTTGTTGCAAATGATTTTTTTTTCATTTTGTTGTGTTAAACTCTGTTATTTCGATGGCCTAGGGGTTAGCCAAAAAGCATAGAGATAACCGATGATCGAGATAACCAATATTGCGCATAATATTATAATGTGCTAACATTTCTTTATGTACAAGATGTGTGATAATAAGTGAGGATGTAAATGGACATGGTTTTTTTAAATTAACACAAGTGCCCAAGTACGTTTTCTTTATTTGTTTGATGAAGTGATCGGCATGCTATAAAAATGTACATACATGTTTGATAAAGTGATTGGCATGCTATAAAAATGTACATACATGTTTGATGAAGTGATCGGCATGCTATTAAAATGTACATACAAAAAGTGAGTAAGAGTCGTCTCCCCTTTCATGACGTCAGCGAACTTCTTTCAGCCATTTGTTGACAAGTTTTATTTTGGTATCGTCTTTAATTCCTATATCCTCACATGGACAAAATAATTCTACGTCAGCAAGTCTTTGAGTAGGTGTAGGGCTGAAAGGTTATGGATTAACAGGGGATAAGATTACCACTTGACTGAACCACCGGAAACAGACTAAGATATTTCTAGGAATTTTTGAAAAACATTGACTAGGGCAAGTAAAACTCATTAATAAAACATGAAATATCTGGAACTATCAGAGAAAAATTAATAAATTTTCTCACACAGAAGTCATTACTTAAGACATTTTACAAGTATGAAATATTAAATATATATTTTGTTATTTAATTTTGTTGTAAGTAGCGTAATAAACGTTTAAGTAAATCTATTGAAAGCTTAAATTTCTGAAATCCCTTAGTTTATTGGAGTTTAAAAAGCATTGCACCCTGTGACAACAGGCCATAAGTACCTCAGTTACAACGTCACTGTGAAGCACACGTGGTCTGGCTTATTATTATTTTGTTAAAGTTAAATACATTAGAAGTCATTTAAATTAAACATTACAAACCTATCTTTTATAGATCTAACATTCGTTATCCTACACTTTTTTTCTTAGAAGTCATTTAAATTGAACATTACAAACCTACCTTTCATACATCTAACATTCGTTATACTAGACTTTTTTCTTAGAAGTCATTTAAAGTAAACATTACAAACCTATCTTTCATAGATCTAACATTCGTTATACTACACTTTGTTTCTTAGAAGTCACTTAAATTAAACATTACAAACCTACCTTTTATACATCTAACATTCTTTATACTATACTTTTTTCTTAGAAGTAATTTAAATTAAACATTACAAACCTATCTTTCATACATCTAACATTCGTTATACTAGACTTTGTTTCTTCAATTAGTTCTTCACATAAAACTACTACAAAAGAGACGTTGTCAGCATTTAATCAATGACATTCTTAAATTAGTTGGTAAATCAAAATAAAATTAGTAAAAATGTTCTACTTAAAGCTTTGGTTCCTGTTTGCTATATAAAACTATTAAAATACAAATTACTTTACGAACTTTCTATACCATACCATCTTTAAAATTGATAAAACAAAATCTTCTATAACATCTTTTAAGTTGATAAAACAAAAATCTTCTATACCATCTTTAAAGTCGATAAAACAAAAATCTTCTATACCATCTTTAAAGATGATAAAACAAAATCTTCTATAACATATTTTAAGTTGATAAAACAAAAATCTTCTCTACCATCTTTAAAGTTGATAAAACAAAATCTTCTATACCATCTTTAAAGTTTATAAAACAAAATCTTCTATAACATCTTTTAAGTTGATAAAAATAAATCTTGTTTAAGAAAAACGATAACAGTAATATTTATATATATAAATAATATATTAACTAGCGATAGAAAAAGCTGGTAAAAAATTCTCTAAAATATTAGTCTTTTGGTGAATATCGGGTTTGTTCAAAATGTATCACGTCATAATGTAAATAATCTTTTTCTTCCATTATAAATACACAAATAAAAATGATATATCTAAAGGTTTAGTAAAATAATAATATTTTAAGGAAAATCACATTTTTTTCTTCTTAGATAAAATTTCCAAAGATGTGAACAACTTCTTATTTATAGTCTAACTGTACACAAAGTTATAGTTTTATAATTATATTTTCGTATTTATAGTCTGTACACAAGTTTATAGTTTTATAATTATATTTTCTAATTTATAGTCTAACTGTACACAAATTTATAGTTTTAAAATTATATTTACTTATTTATAGTCTGTATACAAGTTTATATTTTTATAAGTATATTTTCTTTTTTATAGTCTGTACACAAGTTTATAGTTTTATAATTATATTTTCTGACTTCTTATTTATGGTCTAAACTTTTAATAGTGTCATAATTTTAATTTCGGAATTTTCAGGAAATATCAAATCAAAGTGCTTAAAAATCTAGAAGAACATCACTCAAATTTAGGCGGAAAACACATGCAAATTGTTTAACATTTATATAAGTAGACAGAAAAAGATATTTTTTCAAACTGTTATACTAGAAGGCACATTTTATTCAACTATTATAATTGTAGACAGAAAGACATATCATGTTCAACTATTATAATAGTAAACATAAAGGCACATTTTGTTTAACTTTTATAATAGAAGACACAAAGTCAATTTGTGTTCAACAAACACGACACTTCATTTCATTTTTTAAAATATGATATTAGACTTATTATTTTCTCTCATAAGTGATACTTTGCCATGATTTTGATCAGGAAACTTGAATAAGAAAGTAAGCCATAATTTGTTTATTACATTTTCCTAGAGACACTTTTATCCATAAAAACTGAAATCATGTTTGAGAGTATAAAATGTATTAAGTTATTTGTATTAAAATTACTGATTCTAAGTTCTTTAAAGATTTTATTTAGTAGGGCGTCAGTTCCATCTTGTCTGGCTCTTACATACACTTTTTGTATGACATCTATCTAGTTACTAACTGTACTTAGCCTATTCTTCTATCTAGTTACGTCCTGTACTAAGCCTATTCATCTATCTAGCTACGTAATGTACTAAGCCTATTCATCTATCTAGTTACGTACTGTACTAAGCCTATTCTTCTATCTAGTTACGAACTGTACTAAGCCTATTCTTCTATCTAGTCACGACCTGTACTAAGCCTATTCTTCTATCTAGTTACGTACTGTACTTAGCCTATTCATCTATCTAGTTACGTACTGTACTAAGCCTATTATTCTATCTAGTTACGTACTGTACTATGCCTATTCATCTATCTAGTTACGTACTGTACTAAGCATATTCATCTATCTAGTTATGTACTGTACTAAGCCTATTCATCTATCTAGGTACGTACTGCTGCACTATGCCTATTCATCTATCTAGTTACGAACTGTACTAAGCCTATTCAACTATCTAGTTACGTATTGTACAAAGTCTATTCATCTATCTAGTTACGTACTGTACTAAGCCTATTCATCTATCTAGTTTCGTACTGTACTAAGCCTATTCATCTATCTAGTTACGTACTGTACTAAGCCTATTCATCTATCTAGTTACGTACTGTACTAAGCCTATTCATCTATCTAGGTACGTACTGCTGCACTATGTCTATTCATCTATCTAGTTACGTACTGTACAAAGCCTATTCAACTATCTAGTTACGTATTGTACGAAGCCTATTCATCTATCTGGTTACGTACTGTACTAAGCCTATTCATCTATCTAGTTACGTACAGTACTAAGCCTATTCATCTGTCTAGTTACGTACTGTACTAAGCCTATTCATCTATCTAGTTACGTACTGTATTAAGCCTATTCATCTATCTAGTTACGTACTGTATTAAGCCTATTCATCTATCTAGTTACGTACAGTACTAAGCCTATTCATCTGTCTAGTTACGTACTGTACTTAGCCTATTCATCTATCTAGTTACGTACTGTACTAAGCCTATTCATCTATATAGTTATGTACTGTACTAAGCCTATTCATCTATCTAGTTACGTACTGTACTAAGCATATTCATCTATCTATTTACGTACTGTACTAAGCCTATTATCTGTCTAGTTACGTACTGTACTAAGCCTATTCATCTATCTAGTTACGTACTGTACTAAGCCTATTCATCTATCTAGTTAAGTACTGTACTAAGCCTATTCATCTATCTAGTTACGTACTGTACTAAGCATATTCATCTATCTAGTTACGTACTGTACTAAGCCTATTCATCTATCTAGGTACGTACTGCTGCACTATGTCTATTCATCTATCTAGTTACGTACTGTACTAAGCCTATTCAACTATCTAGTTACGTATTGTACGAAGCCTATTCATCTATCTAGTTACGTACTGTACTAAGCCTTTTCATCTATCTAGGTACGTACAGTACTAAGCCTATTCATCTGTCTAGTTACGTACTGTACTAAGCCTATTCTTAATTTTTTATATTTGCAATTAAAATGGCTATACAACACTAGCAACTATAAGTACTTATAAAACTAATGCAGAATAATGTTAAATTTGTGTGATAAAACAATGAAAAACTTTAAAGGAGCTGCTAGATTTTGTATTTAACACAGTTATAAAACATATATATAGATCTAAATCTCTCTTATAAATGAAAATGCGTTCCATGTGAAAAGTTTTGGTAAAGTTGAATAGAAATCTTGTAGGCCTAGAATGAACAATAAACTAATTCTGAACGTAAGTTATCTATTTTATTAATCTGTCTTGTAAAAACTTTACCATACAACTTTTTTAGATATACAAAATTAAAACTGAAATTATATTTAGCTTTCTCATTTTGATACGAAAGCAAAAATTAATGATTCGCTACTAATTATGCCATCGCAGCTTGAAACTACATAGCATTTTGTGTTACGTGTTAAAATTGTTGTTTAAAAAAATAATTTTAAACACATGTAAAATGCTTAAATCGTTTGCCATTTGTTTCCCATATAAAAAAATATATTGTGAAAAAATCCTACTTTTATGAACTCATATTTTAAGTTGACATGTTCTTTGGTGTTTTGTCCCCTCTGTTTAGAGGGCTCGAAGTTAAGTTGCGTGCCACTTAGTTAAAGTAGGTTTTGTAGTCCAATATGGAATTACTCAATAAGGTGCAGTTACAAAATTTAGTCAAGCATATGTATACAAGTAGATATATAAAGTTTATAGGTTTTTAAATGAATTAAACATTAATATTAAATCTATTTTATAAATCATTTTTTGCCATCGTTTTATCCTAGTTACATAAAAAGATCAAATATTGTAACATACGATAATAAAAAATCATGTTAAGCATCTTACCTATTGGAATTCAGGACGTGTTAGCGCATTTTTGTATTATGTATCAGTACTTATGTTAGATATCAGAATTATGTAGTTATCAGTAATTGTGTTTAGATTTTAGACATATTTTTATGAATTTTCTTGTGTAATGAATATACCTGACATTTTTTAAATTTAAAAGTCATTTCTTTACATTAAAAAAATATATATATTTTCTCTTTAATCTAACTACAAGTCACCACAAATGATGACGTAAAACTCTCTAAACTTTTACACATATTCTAATGACGTCAACTAAAAAAAAACAACTAATTCTTTTGCACCCTTTCGCACCACTCTTCAATGCTGACAGGATTATACATTCGACTTCCGGCAATGGCGGCCGTTCCCTGCGCCAGTGTTATCTCTCGATTCGCAATGTTTTTTTGTAGTTTTAACGAGGTTTTTTAACGGATCGAGTAACTGAGTATTGATGCACAAATGGCAGGTCAGGGCATACAAAAAACATATATACATCATGGGTCTAGGACTTATGGATGCTGTGATCAAGGGTGATGACAGACGGACAAAACGGGTGCAATAGCGATTTCGACATCTCGAAAATGCGCTAAAAATCTTTAAAGATTTTTATTTGTTTGCATAAACTTCTAAAATATACATAGCGAGAATCCATCTATGACGTTTCTTCAAGTTAAATTCCGTAAAAAGTCCATGGCTTATGGTGCTTTTTGTGCGACGGTGACAGGAAATGCATAGCGATAACAACATTTTATTTCTTCTAAATGACTGAAAACCATAAAAATTCTCATTTTCCCAGACTAGAATTCGAACGTGGAAGGGGTTTTTAAATGAAGACAAAAAACCAACAATGACAAACATTTTGAATTATAATAATAATCATAGTTAGACATAAAACACATATTAGTATTTGAAGCAATAATTTTTTAAGATTGCACCATAAATTGACAATGTTTAAAAGTTGCTTCATTTATAGATTTTGAATGTATCAAAATCATTTCATGAATAATTTTTTTTTTTTTTT
>MUZC01000639.1:14985-40383 GCA_002072015.1 Radix auricularia | reverse complement strand
ATTCGTATTTATCAAAAAAGGACAAGTTAGTTGGTCTTTAAAAAAAAGGTTGGCGCCGTAGGCGCCCAAAAAACGGGGGCGCCGCAGGCGCCACGGCGCGTGGCACAATCTAGTATGCCAATAATTGCTTTACTTCTCTAACACAGATAGTAGACCAAGTTATATTAAAACACGCTTTTGAAATAATTTCGTTATTTTATATTTAAGTATTTTATTCAACAGAGTAATATTATATTAGAAATAGAATAGATTCTATTAACTCTGGCTCGCAATTATTCCAGATTTTATTACATATTTTATGTGCAATATTTATGACAAAATCATTACAGATTGTTTCAGTTACTTTATGTGCCATAATATGGATAAAATCATTCCAGATTGTTTCACTTACTTTATGTGCCATAATATGGATAAAATCATTTCAAATTGTTTCACTTACTTTATGTGCCATAATATGAATAAAATCATTCCAGATTGTTTCACTTACTTTAAGTGTCATAATATGGATAAAATCATTCCAGATTGTTTCACTTACTTTATGTGCCATAATATGGATAAAATCATTCCAGATTGTTTCAATTACATTATGTGTCATAATATAGATAAAATCATTCCAGATTGTTTCACTTACTTTATGTGTCATAATATGGATAAAATCATCACAAATTGTAACAAAAAATCTGATGTGTGACTTGATCCTTAATTACATAATTTTTTATATATATGTTTTTCTAGACAGGGATCAAATTTTGCTATTAAACTGGGATCAAATTTTGCTATTAAACTGGGATCAAAATTTTGCTATTAAACTGGGATCAAATTTTACTATTAAACTGGGATCAAGTTTTGCTATAAGTTCAAGTTATCCCAGAAAATTGCCATTGTGAGGAGATCAAAATTTTTTCTTATCTCATCTGTAATGTTAACTAAACTCTGAGTAATTAATTATTACTGTCATAAACTGGTTCATGAACATTTTGTATAATGTCATTGATTATTTATCTTGTCAGTCTATGTATCTGTCAATTGTTGAGTTCACTTGTTAGAAATATTACCGAGTGCTTCTTTTGTCTACATAGTAATTGGTGTTGATTATTTATCTTGTCAGTCTATGTATCTGTCGATTGTTGAGTTACACTTGTTAGAAATATTACCAACTTGTTCATTTGTCTACATAGTAATTGGTGTTGTACCACTCACACAATATTCAAGTGTATATCAAACTTCAACACTAAAAATATTTGTGTGACCCTTAAGTAAGTGGGCGAGCAACGCAAACAATTATTTGGCTTCTAGGTAAATCTGGGACTGTTGTTACTTAATATCGTATGTTTATTATTTGGCATATAGGTACATCCAGGACTGTCGTTACTTAATATCGTATGTTTATTTGACATTTGTTTTAATTTTACATCTGATAACTATATTTACCTTTATTTTCACTTTCAAGCATGTTTTTTAATCGTTATAAGCATTATTCCCATTTCAACAAGTTCGTTTTATACGTTTGTAATGTAAGTTATTAAAAAGTAAGTAATTTAAGATGTTTTTTTTTCCAGTTACACAATTGAAATGATTTGTGTTTCCCTAATGGCCATATACTAAAAACTAATTTTTTTTTTTTTTAAACTTAAGAAATTCCTACACATAATTTAAAAATCATAAAGTCCAATAGACAGAAATATCAAATCTAACATGATATTCATGTCATAAAAAATTAGAAACTCAAGTAATTCAGTAACTAGACGCCCCTTGTGAAGGTGTCATCACACGGTGTGATAGCTCATTATTACACTATCTCTCCTGTCACCTGGTGTGGTAGCTCATAATTTCCCTATCTCTCGTGTCACCTGGTGTGGTAGCTCATGATTTCACTATCTCTCGTGTCACCTGGTGTGATAGCTCATGATTTCACTATCTCTCGTGTCACCTGGTGTGGTAGCTCATTATTACACTATCTCTCGTGTCACCTGGTGTGGTAGCTCATTATTACACTATCTCTCGTGTCACCAGGTGTGGTAGCTCATAATTTCCCTATCTCTCGTGTCACGTGGTGTGGTAGCTCATAATTTCCTTATCTCTCGTGTCCCCAGGTGTGGTAGCTCATGATTTCCCTATCTATCGTGTCCCCAGGTGTGGTAGCTCATAATTTCCCTATCTATCGTGTCCCCAGGTGTGGTAACTCATGATTTCCCTATCTCTCGTGTCACCAGGTGTTGTAGATCATAATTTCCCTATCTCTCGTGTCACCAGGTGTTGTAGATCATAACCCTATCTCTCGTGTCACCTGGTGTGGTAGCTCATAATTTCCCTATCTCTCGTGTCACCTGGTGTGGTAGCTCATAATTTCCCTATCACTCGTGTCTCCACATAGACCTCTTGCAGGTCTGCAGTGGCAAATTATGGAAAGGATCTGCGAGCTTGTTTGTCCGTTACACCATAATATAAAAGTTTATGTGTGCGTTACCACAAAATATAAAAGTTTATATGTGCGTTACCACAGAATATAAACGTTTATGTGTGCGTTACCACAAAAATAAAAGATTATGTGTGCGTTACCCCAAAATATAAAAGTTTATGTGTTGGTCACCCCAAAATATAAAAGAGTTTTTGTGCTTTAACCAAACATACAAGTTTATGTGTGCGTTATCCCCCTTATTATACAAGTTTAAGTGTGCGTTACAGGATTGTAGAACATATATTTTTGTGTTGATTATGTTTTTTTTGAATTATATATATTTTTGGTCTCATAATTATTTTTTAAAAAAACCTTTAAAAAACTCATTTTTTACTAAAAATCCTTTATATACAAGACATAACTATAATGAAGTTCATTTAATTCGCAGCACAAGACAATCAGAAAACACAAAATTTGAGTCTATCACTCGTAAAAAAGGTTTAATATAATGCGCACCGATTGTGCATTAAAATTTGCGCCACTCTGAAAAGCGCCGGTTCTTATCCATGATTTTTTTACCAGCGACATTGAAGTGGTAAGATTAAAATTAATAATTTATTTTCACCTTAAATTAAGTTATATTTTTTTTTATCTATGAGATATAGATCTAGTATTATTGAAATTACTAACAAAAGATTGTAAATAGTATGTTTACTAACAATTTATCAATAAAATTTTACACGAAAAACTTTTGCTTTTTTTTAAAATTGAATTTTCAAAAGAAAAATGAAAACTATGAAAGTTTAGTTTTAATTTTTTATTGAATTGAATACTAATTTTTCAGCCTCACGTTCTCTCTTTGGTCAGACATAATATCTCAAAGTGGCGCGCCACTTTACTTCCACCCCTTTAATAGGGGACAGTATGCCAATAAATTGTTGGGTTTTTATTTTGCCTTATAGCGAGCTTATGTACTAAGTTAGATTAAAACAAACTTATAAAATCAGTTTATTATTTTTAATTTCAAATATTTTTTAAAAAATATAAATTTGGTCTGAGCAATGAAATTGATTTAATTCACTCTGTTTGTACACTTGACGAAAAACTTAAATATGATTTTATTATTGGTTTAAAACTTTAAGCTACATGGTAAAAATAGCAAATTAAAAAGATGCACGAGACCAAATGCCATCAAACGTTCATTGCTAAGGACTGAATTCAAACCCTGAAACTTCGACCCCAGATGGATCGACTCCTTACACTTCGACCCCTGACGGTTCAACCCCTGACACTTCGACCCCTGAAGATTCAACCCCTGACGGTTAGACCACAGACGATTCAACCCCTGACACATTGACCCCGGAGGATTCAACCCCTGACACTTCGACACCAGACGATTCAACCCCTGACACTTCGACCCCAGACGATTCAACCCCTGACACATTGACCCCGGAGGATTCAACCCCTGACATTTCGCCCCTTCAAGTTTGATCTCAAGAAATCTCGACCCCGGATTTTTCACCCTTGGTTGGTTCGACTCCGGACGATTCGATTCCGTACGATTGGACCCCGGATAGTTCGACCCCGGACAGTTCGACCCCGGACAGTTCGACCCCGGACAGTTCGACCCCTTTGTATCAGATTATCAACAAGAAAATAATACAAATAAAACATAGAACAAGTCAGTACATGAATTCTAGCACTGAATCCTCAAATGTTTCTTCAAGGCACTGCATACATTTATGTCTCTGTATCTGGGTAACTCGTTGGTGACTTCATCTGTCTCCCGTATCTTGTTGTTGGCCTGTTTGTTTTTTATGAGTGACGAAACTTTGTGATGACCCATTTATACCGACAATGGAAGCGTGTACCTCTTGCTCTGTTTCTGGTGTGTCCGACTAAAAAATCTGACACATCTCTCCTTCCACTAAATATGACACATCTCTCCTTCCACTAAATCTGACACATCTCTCCTTCGACTAAATCTGACACATCTCTCCTTCCACTAAATCTGACACATCTCTCCTTCCACTAAATCTGACACATCTCTCCTTTAACTAAATCTTACACATCTCTCCTTTAACTAAATCTGACACATCTCTCCTTCCACTAAATCTTACACATCTCTCCTTCAACTAAATCTTACACATCCCTCCTTCCACTAAATCTGACACATCTCTCCTTCCACTAAATATGACACATCTCTCCTTCCACTAAATCTTACACATCTCTCCCTCCACTAAATCTGACACATCTCTCCTTCCACTAAATCTGACACATCTCTCCTTCCATTAAATCTGACACATCTCTCCTTTAACTAAATCTGACACATCTCTCCTTTAACTAAATCTGACACATCTCTCCTTCCACTAAATCTGACACATCTCTCTTTTAACTAAATCTGACACATCTCTCCTTCCACTAAATATGACACATCTCTACTTCCACTAAATCTGACACATCTCTCCTTTAACTAAATCTGACACATCTCTCCTTCCACTAAATCTGACACATCTCTCCTTCCACTAAATCTGACACATCTCTCCTTTAACTAAATCTGACACATCTCTCCTTTTACTAAATCTGACACATCTCTCCTACAAAGCTACAAAGCTAGACACAGTGTCTTTGATCTCTGATACTCATTACATACTACAAAGCTAGACACCATGTCTTTGATCTCTGATACTCATTACATACTACAAAGATAGACACACTGTCTTTGATCTCTGATACTCATTACATACTACAAAGCTAGACACCATGTCTTTGATCTCTAATACTCATTACATACTACAAAGCTAGACACCATGTCTTTGATCTGTAATACTCATTACATACTACAAAACTAGACACCATGTCTTTGGTCTCTTATACTCATTACATACTATAAAGCTAGACACCATGTCTTTGGTCTCTTATACTCATTACATACTATAAAGCTAGACACCGTGTCTTTGATCTCTGATACTCATTACATAATACAAAGCTAGACACCATGTCTTTCATCTGTAATACACAAAATGTTTTAGGAGAGCTATCATTATCTTACATATTAAAAATACACGCTTTCTTTTAAAAAAAAATTAAATGTATATAATGAGAGCTAATATTAAAATATTTAGACAGCACATCACTATGTTCAGAATACGTATAAAAGACAAACATTACTTACAGTACATATAGACCGGATAGAAATATAAAATTGTATAGTGTACGTATTATAGATTTTTTTTTCTATTTTCCCCCATATTAATATGTTTTCTAAAAGTGGTTTATTAAATATTGATTTTTTATTTTCCTCATAAAAATTTAGTTTTGATTGTAATTTTGCCGGTCTAACTTTGTAAATGTAGTAGTTACATTCGAAATATTAGTAATAATAATAATAATTTAAATAAATACATTTATATACATTAACTATATTTACACCAATGTACATCTGTATATAACTATTTAAACACAATAAAAGTCAGGATTAAATTGCCTTTATTCAAGTGACAATTTACTTAACATCTGACCTTTTTATGATGCATTATTAATATTTTTATTTAGAATTCTTATATTCTTTAATAATCTCTATTCCTATTTCAACAAACACATTTCACTGGTTTGTGTTACAAGCCTTTATAATAATAATAACTTAGATTGTTGCAAAGATCTCAGTAACAATAAATACATTTAAGGAAACCAATGAATGATGTGTTTTAAAAATATTATGCGCCAATGTGCAAAAAAGCCTAAGTTCCATAGAAAACGTATAAATACATTTTTAATTGAATAACTTAGAAAAGAACTAACAATATTAAGCCCCCGACCCCCTCGAATATTAGTTATGATTTAATTTTTCCTACCAATGTGCTGACACCATATTGCTCATTATCGTTTATACTTGATCAGGGATTTAAATTATTAAGGTGCAGTAAAAAAAAATTCATTTGGGGCCCATGCTCCGAGGGAATGAACATTAGGAATTAATAGTGCCCGATAGTAATGAGATATAGACTCTTGAGTTTTATATACTAAGATGGTTGCTGAATAGTTAATAGGGGGCTCTCGCCGCAAGCTATGGGGTCGGGATTTAGGACACGGGATAATATTTGAATTGTTGAATGATTTTCATTTTAATAACAAAAATAAATGCTTTTGAAAGGGTCCGTCGATTCAGTAGGCAGTAGGACACAAATGAGAACACAAGACCGATATCTAGGAAGGGCTAGATGACTTTGTCTTTGACTTTGAAATAAGCCGCACATCTTTGTTACCGATTGCAACGAGCCAATATTTTTTTAAATCTACCCCTCCTCCATCCAACTCACATATGTCTCTAAATCCCATATGAAACATACTGTTAAAATTATTAACACCTGCTATATATAGACGTAACAGGTGTTAAAATATTTTAATCATTAAACGATCTTCACTATATTAAAAAAAAATCTGAGGGATGTGTCCACTAAGTAGGAGCAAGTCCTGAACACTTTGGTTAATTACAGCAGATGTCAGCTACAAAATAGAAACAAATCGCCATATCATCATACGATTACCGCTGTTTATCTTTATAATACCGTTTAGCCCCGCACCCAACCCCCCTCCCCCCCAAAAAAAAATCACTTTAGCATCCCTATGTTCATTGTTTTTATACCGCTGTACTATAATAGTATTTCAATGTCATCATATTCACATCGTTGAATCATTACATCTAAATTTCCTTTTTAATAATAAACAAAAAAGTAAAAGGCTAATAGTATTAATAGCGCGCATAATGACCAACATTTTGAGGCATTTTGAACAGGTAACCTGGGTACCCCTTGGAATTTTGAACAGGTAACCTGGGTACGCCTTCGAATTTTGAACAGGTAACCCGGGTACGCCTTGGAATTTTGGACAGGTACCGGGCAGCTTTTTTCAACAATATTGACAGCCCTGCTCGTAAATCGTGTTTAATAAAATTCGCACCGATCGTGAATATATGTTTAAAAAGTATTGTCAAAGTAATGCGCACCTCATTGCACGACATAAAATTTGTTGAACTTATTACGCACCACAACACTATCTAAAAAAATTAACTTGATGTATTGAGATGAAAAGAATAATTTTAAAATGCAATAATTTAATTACAGCCCATTCGATCGATTTGAAATTTTTATACATTTTTTGTATAATCAGTATGAGTGTGCATGCAAAACTTCAGCTCGATACCTTACAAGATAATGGATTAAAATCGATACAAATTTTTTAGACACCTCAAGTTAATATAAAGGATTTTAAAAGTTTAGCGTCATATCTGGCGTGCACTAATATTATTTTAGCACCGCACTAAAATGCACCGGTCTTTAAGTATGAATTTTTTACGAGACCCATCTTAGGTGGCTAGAATTTAAATGTTAACTTTAAGTTGAAACTTTAAACTAATTTCTTATTTTTAATTAATGAAACATTAGTTACTAAAATGTTCAATGTTAAGTTTAATAAATGGATGTCTAGAAATCTTTTTTTTTAAAGATAAAATTCGTTTTAAATTGCTTATTAAAATATTAAAAACTATAAGACTTTAATTATTAAATTCATATAAATTGATCTCTTGCTGATGATAATAATTGCTGAATAGTCTCCCTCGAAGTGGTCTAATATTTTCCAAAAGTGGCACGCCACTTGACTTCGCCCCATTTATTTGGGGACATAATGCCAATAAATTGCTCTCTTTTTCTTACCCAGTTTATTGACAGAATTAGATTAAAACTATCTTATGAACTTAGTCAATTTTTTTATTTTTCAAATATTTTATGTACAATAATTAATTGATCTGAGGAATAAAATTGAATCAATTTAATTTGTTTTTATTGCACGCTTGACTAAAACTTTAATGATGATTTTATGCTTAGTTTAAAATATAACTTAACTCGACTTTAATAAAAATCAATAACTGCACATGACCAAGCAAAAATATTTATTAAAATCTCATCAATTTTTCATTGATAAAGAATGACTTCATGTGTCATTTTACAAATACAATAATATCAAATATTAAAGTAAAGACTATATACATTCATTTTATAACAGCTGTTGAATTTATAAACGTTCTGTTAATACCAGGAAAGTGGACACAATCATTTATAACAACTGTGTTAGTAAGGAAGAAATTTGATTCTTAACATTTTATGAACTTTGTGTTAACAACAAGAGAGTGGAGAGTTAAGATATTTTTAACAACGGATAAAGTCATATACTGTGTGATGAGTAAAGCCTTGACGTTTTTCTTTATATGAATACTTTTTGTACATTATATAACTGTATGTATTTTATATGTTGTAGGTGTTTACTTTAAATGTTTGGGACATCAATAATTCTGGGAATCGTTTTAAAAGAAGGACTAAATTCTCAGATCTATACCGTCTTTATGCGGGCCTACCAGATAGACACAAAATGTCCATAGGATTCAGTATAGTCCAGAGGATTTAACTTTTAAAAATTATTTCTAACTAGATTCGAGCCGCGGGGTGACATAGTGTTTAAGAATAGAGCAAATAACCGGGGAAAATAACGGAACTAACAGCAGCACGTAGAAAGGAAAAGAACGCGAGTGAACGTTGGGAACGGGGGAACACTCAACGCATTGTTGTTCTGGAGACATGCGCACTGTGGTTAGTTTAAACCTGCCACCAACCATATACTTAACTAGCTTGCCAATCATAAACTTTGATTGCCCGACTCTGTCGACAACCGACATTGCAAAAATCTCTCTTCAACCACGACCGCGCAAGATTGTAAATGCTTTTCTTATTGATTGCTTATCATATACCAGTGACCACACAAGATTGGGATGGCTTATCTTATTGATTTCTTATTATAATACTAGTGACCCCACAAGATTAAGATGGCTTATCTTATTTATTGCATCTTAAAAAACTAATGTTTGTACTGCGCCACTTTTTTAAAAAGCCAAAGTAAATAATCCTTGTTAAACGTCCTGAAATGTATTCCAAGTATTTTTATTAAATTATAAATTATTAAATCCTCTTTTTATATAGCTCACTATCCAAATTAAAATATAACTTTAAACTGACTAGTAAACTAAACGCATATACGTTCTGTGTTCGGGTAATTTTATGCCCAGCAAGGACAGGCTAAAACTCAATGTAACTCCAACACCAAGATAACATTCTATACGTTTAATATAATCCAACTCTTTAACAAGATCCTTGCACACACAAACAAAAGCAATCCTCTAACTGTTATCGACTCCCAACCTTCACGTTCTCACGTTCACTCTCTGCCGTCATACCCCCTCACATTACGGCATAACTAAAGATGTGTTCAAATATAATGTATAACAGACATTAGTGTTAACAGATGGGGAAAACACCATTAACATAAAATATTTAGGTGACAACAAAAATATATAAAATTTAACATGATTAAAACAATTGTATCAAATGTTTCAGTAATTAAAAATATCAATTCAGAGACAGAGTCCGAATAAGTCCATGTTTGTAGAAACAACATTCTATAACGTATCATTACACAATTTTTAAAATAGCTAACTTTTCATGTTTGTGTCTTTTTATGTTTAATATTATTTTTAAATTTCCCAAAACATTTCTTATTAAACTTGAGATTTCTTTTAAATATATATTGTAGGCAAAATGTGAAATTTCAGACATCCTATTGAATAACACGGTATTGTATTGAATGTCTGATGATTGTATGCCATAAATCAGATAATTGCTATTGCATCCATTGCCTAGACATTTAATAAAATGCTGAGTTTTCATTCTGTAAAACTTGTTGTTTGCCTACCTCCGCCATTTTTACCGCCATTGATGTTGGCGGTGGTGCTTTGGGCGTTGTTTGATGATGATGTTCGAAATCTGTGATTGTTGAAAGTTATCGTAAGACAGCATTTAACTTGTACCAAGTTCTGCTGCCAAGTCACAGACATTATTACCAACATTCTTCTCATGCCCTCAAGTCACATCATCCGGCTGAGATTCCACACACGTTCTCCAATAACTTTGTCTTGTGATTGCTGTGTGACCATGTCACGAGAGAATGTAGTGCTAGTAAAGGAATCACGCCATGTTGACATACAAAGACAGTTCTACGATGAGTTATCTAAAGTAAGAGCAAATACTGATCAAAAGCAACTCTGTGACCAAAAGTAAATGGACGAGTGAAAATGGCTAAGACCACCATTAAGTAAGAACCATGTAAGGACTATGTGATTGTGCAACACCATGAAGTCATAATGTTAGAAAATAAGAGTAAGTTGATCTACCCAGTTAAAAAACGTGTGAGAGCCATTTTGTTTTACGTAACTAAATCCGATAATTTTGACGTACTTCATTAAGTCCATTTCGTCATTGGTTATGGAGGACGGGTCAGAGCTTTTCTTTCGGGGATTATAAGATATTCATACTAACCTTTGTTTGGCTAAGGAGCCTCACAACGTCTTTCCTACCTGACGATGATTTACAAGATTTTTGTTTTACCTCATTACTGGAATTGAAGGTCATTAAAAAGATGGTTGTGGTCATGATCACCTTGCCGTGACCTTGATGAACTGTTATTGTCATGGTCACCTTAATGTGAGCTTGATGAAATGTTATTGTCATGGTCGCCTTGCTGTGAGCTGGATGAAATGTTATTGTCATGGTCACCTTGCTTGATGAAATGTTATTGTCATGGTCACCTTGCTGTGAGCTTGATGAAATGTTATGGTCATGGTCACATTGCTGTGAGCTTGATGAAATGTTATTGTCATGGTCACCTTGCTGTGAGCTTGATGAAATGTTATGGTCATGGTCACCTTGCTGTGAGTTAGATGAAATGTTATGGTCATGGTCACCTTGCTGTGAGCTTGATGAAATGTTATTGTCATGGTCACCTTGCTGTGAGCATGATGAAATGTTATTGTCATGGTCACCTTGCTGTGAGTTAGATGAAATGTTATGGTCATGGTCACCTTGCTGAGAGCTTGATGAAATGTTATTGTCATGGTCACCTTGCTGTGAGCATGATGAAATGTTATGGTCATGGTCACCTTGCTGTGAGCTTGATGAAATGTTATGGTCATTGTCACCTTGCTGTGAGCTGGATGAAATGTTATTGTCATGGTCACCTTGCTTGATGAAATGTTATTGTCATGGTCACCTTGCCGTGAGCTTGATGAAATGTTATTGTTATGGTCACCTTGCTGTGAGCTTGATGAAATGTTATTGTCATGGTCACCTTGCCGTGAGTTTGATGAAATGTTATGGTCATGGTCACCTTGCTTGATGAAATGTTATTGTCATGGTCATGGTCACCTTGCTGTGAGCTTGATGAAATGTTATGGTCATGGTCACCTTGCTGTGAGTTTGATGAAATGTTATGGTCATGGTCACCTTTATGTTACCTTGATGAAATGTTATGGTCATGGTCACCTTGCTGTGCGCTTGATGAAATGTTATTGTCATGGTCACCTGGATGTGAGCTTGATGAAATGTTATTGTCATGATCGCCTTGCTGTGAGCTTGATGAAATGTTATTGTCATGGTCATGGTCACCTTGCTGTGAGCTTGATAAAATGTTATTGTCATGGTCACCTTGCTGTGAGCTTGATGAAATGTTATTGTCACGGTCACCTTGCTGTGAGCTTGATAAAATGTTATTGTCATGGTCACCTTGCTGTGAGCTTGATGAAATGTTATGGTCATGGTGACCTTGCTGTTAGCTTGATGAAATGTTATTGTCATGGTCACCTTGCTGTTAGCTTGATGAAATGTTATTGTCATGGTCACCTTGCTGTGAGCTTGATGAAATGTTATTGTCATGGTCACCTTGCTGTTAGCTTGATGAAATGTTATTGTCATGGTCACCTTGCTGTGAGCTTGATAAAATGTTATTGTCATGGTCACCTTGCTGTTAGCTTGATGAAATGTTATTGTCATTGTCACCTTGCTGTGAGCTTGATAAAATGTTATTGTCATGGTCACCTTGCTGTGAGCTTGATGAAATATTATGGTCATGGTCAACTTGATGTTAGCTTGATGAAATGTTATTGTCATGGTCACCTTGCTGTGACCTTGATGAAATGTTATGGTCATGGTCACATTGCTGTGAGTTTGATGAAATGTTATTGTCATGGTCACCTTGCTGTGAGCTTGATGAAATGTTATGGTTAAGGTCACCTTGCTGTGAGCTTGATGAAATGTTATTGTCATGTTCACCTTGCTGTGAGCTTGATGAAATGTTATTGTCATGGTCACCTTGCTGTGACCCTATGAAATGTTATTGTCATGGTCACCTTGCTGTGAGCTTGACGAAATGTTATTGTCATGGTCACCTTGCTGTCAGCTTGATGAAATGTTAAGGTCATGGTCACATTGCCGTGACCTTGATGAAATGTTATGGTCATGGTCACCTTGCTGTGACCTTGATGAAATGTTATTGTCATGGTCACCTTGCTGTGACCTTGATGAAATGTTATTGTCATGGTCACCTTGCTGTGACCTTAATGAAATGTTATTGTCATGGTCACCTTGCTGTGACCTTGATAAAATGTTATTGTCCCGATACAACAGGAAGAGAAACATCACACACTTCCAAGCAGCTCCCTAACATCGTACTTAAGAAAGTTGGCTGTGAGGATGGTCAATTCTAGACTATTTTGGTACTTGGACAGTATAAATATGCTGAAAGTTAAGAAGATTGAATACATTGTAAAAATTAGGCTCTGTATTCTACAGTCCATTACCACCAAAAAACTCAAGAAATGACTTCATATATTGTGTGCAGCGTTGTTTTTAAACGATAGGGTCTGAAGGTTCGGTCTGTTTTAAAACTCTAATGACTTGATGAAACTGCAATGAATGTATAAAATAGTAAGGGATTTAAGTAAAATATGTTTAAAGTTGACACATTTTATGGGAGCAAACATCACTGGTTAGTCAGCCACTTATTTAAAAATAGCTTCACTTGTGTTTTCTGTGTTTTTGTTTTGTTTAGTTTTTGCCTTTTCTTTTTTTTTCTATTAAATTTTAACTTTTTACTTGCCTAAATCTGTAAACTTATTTACAAATAAGAAACAAAATATATTTTTCTTTCTAATAATGATTTGATTATAATTCTTCATTGTTTGTTTGAATTTTTTAAAAGTAATTAAGTAGAGATGGTACACATTAAACGAATAAAGTAAAATTTAAAACTACTCATATGGCCTGAAAAAATGTATCATATTTAAACCCCAAGCAAAAATTTATTTGATGGTTTGCGTTAGGTTTTTGCTGTGTTTTTCCCAGACTAGTTAAAATTCCTTAATTCTTTTATATAAAGAGATGTAAAACAAAAAAAAAAAAAGATTAGAAAACAAAAGTTAAGATGACTTAAAAGTAGAAAATATTTTATAAAAAAAACAAAAAACAACTTACTTTTATTTAATTTGACTAAAAACTTCGGGCGGATGCTTATGATGTTATAGATATGCTGTTCACTCATTCTCTAAATAGATACCCATTTAGCCCTCTAAAGTAAAAATCTTTAATTTGTATAACAAACAGTTATATTTCAGTTATATTTCTTATTTAAAATGGGATTTTAAAGCACACATTTTTTGTCATTATAAAAAATATTTTAATATATTCCAAGACATGATAAATACCATATATAAATCATTTTTTTATTAAATCTTAATTGTTAATGATTAGGTTTTTTTTAAAATTGTCACCCTGTTTAGAGGGTTCGAAGTTAAGTGGCGTGCCACTTAGATAACATTAATTTGCTATGTAGTTCGAACAGAAAACCGTAATGTCTCTACCTGCTTTAGAAAATTAGTCAAGGATATACATTAAGAAAAATATATAATGAGATTAGTTTTCTTGATGGAATTAAACAAGATTGCTAATCATTTGTGTAAATTAAATTTGATGTTGCTATTGATTTATCTACGTTCTATTTATAGATCAAATAACATAACACATGATAAAAAAATAAGTCGCATAAAAAGTCTAATTATGTTTTAATAATTAATTATCAAAATAAATCTTTTAATAAGTCTTCATCGAGTTTACTAAGTTTATTTTTATAATTGCGTCTTCACTGGTGCTGTTTGGTGCGTCGGTGACAGGAAAGACATAATGAATAAAAACACTTTAATTTTTGTAAATGTCTGAAAATCATACCAATGTTCATTTTTCCAAACTAGAATTAGGACTTGAAAAAGGTTGTTTAATTAAAACAAAAATGCAACACAGAAAATAATTTTAATTTAAAGTATAATAATAATCCATGTTAGATATAAAAGAAGAATAAGTATTTGAAGAATGCATCTACTTATAGATAATTTAAGATAAATTACTTAACATAATTTCTTCAGTTTTGAAAAAGAATGTTTTTGTTTTTGTTTTAAATTTTTTTTTTTGATAGTGCCTTGTTAGTAATAAAACGAAATCCTATAAATTTTTAAATGTTGCTTTATTCGATTTCAGATATAAGGAAATTATTTAATCTATTATTTACTCTGAACTTTTTTTTAGCAGATAATAAAAGCACATAGACAAGGAAACATTGTCACTAAATAAAATCATTTTCTAGCGGCTCTCTGGTGGAATAAAAAATATTTTTTTCTAGTCATACAGCTGTAACAATATCTGGGTTGCTTGTGGTGACACCCCGGCCAGTAGTTTGTGGTGACACCCCGGCCAGTAGTTTGTCATGTCATCCCGGCCGGTAGCTTGTGGTGACACCCCGGCCAGTAGTTTGTCATGTCATCCCGGCCGGTAGCTTGTGGTGTCACAAAGGCCGGTAGCTTGTGGTGTCACAAAGGCCGGTAGCTTGTGGTGTCACAAAGGCCGGTAGCTTGTGGTGTCACCCCGGCCAGTAGCTTGTGGTGTCACCCCGGCCAGTAGCTTGTGGTGTCAACCCGGCCAGTAACTTGTGGTGTCACCCCGGCCAGTAGCTTGTGGTGTCACCCCGGCCGGTAGCTTGTGGTGACACCCCGGCCAGTAGCTTGTGGTGACACCCCGACCGGTAGCTTATGGTGTCACCCCGGCCAGTAGCTTGTGGTGACAACCTGGCCAGTAGCTTGTGGTGACACCCCGGCCGGTAGCTTGTGGTGTCATCCCGGCCGGTAGCTTGTGGTGTCATCCCGGCCGGTAGCTTGTGGTGTCACCCCGGCCAGTAGCTTGTGGTGACACCCCGGCCGGTAGCTTGTGGTGTCACCCCGACCGGTAGCTTGTGGTGTCAACCAGGGTGACAGCTGGTGGTGTCCCCCGGGGCGAAAGTTTTAGTTGTCCCCCCGGCCGGTAGCTTGTGGTGACACCCCGGCCGGTAGCTTGTGGTGTCATCCCGGCCGGTAGCTTGTGGTGTCACCCCGGCCAGTAGCTTGTGGTGTCATCCCGGCCGGTAGCTTGTGGTGTCATCCCGGCCGGTAGCTTGTGGTGTCACCCCGGCCAGTAGCTTGTGGTGACACCCCGGCCGGTAGCTTGTGGTGTCACCCCGACCGGTAGCTTGTGGTGTCAACCAGGGTGACAGCTGGTGGTGTCCCCCGGGGCGATAGTTTGAGTTGTCCCCCCGGCCGGTAGCTTGTGGTGACACCCCGGCCGGTAGCTTGTGGTGTCACCCCGAACGGTAGCTTGTGGTGTCAACCAGGGTGACAGCTGGTGGTGTCCCCCGGGGCGATAGTTTGAGTTGTCCCCCCCGGCCGGTAGCTTGTGGTGTCACCCCGAACGGTAGCTTGTGGTGTCAACCAGGGTGACAGCTGGTGGTGTCCCCCGGGGCGATAGTTTGAGTTGTCCCCCCCCCGGCCGGTAGCTTGTGGTGTCACCCAGGTCGACAGCTTGTGGTGTCCTCCGAGGCGATAGTTTGAGTTAAAAAAACAACTTACGAGGTACATAAATTAATTATATAGGATAACAGTTATGTATATATAATAAGGACACAATAAATTATGTACTATATTTCAATAGCTCAAAATTATAGTGTTCATATCTATTTCTTGTAATTTCCTTATGCTGAAAAATAACCACTACCAAAGTTTTCTATAAATTTCTTCAGTTACAAGTCTAACTCTCAACAGGATCCATCTTCTAAACACTTCAAAAAAGTTGATCTCATGAACACTACACTGATATGATTTAATCCCCATAACATAGTCTAAATGTAACTGCTACAGTTTATTTTTACCTTTTGTTTTCATTGAAATTAATCCACGTTCACAAAAAACGTTTAGTAAAAGATATGTAGTACAAACAGTCACCAGAAAAAAAACAATTTCGTCGATTGATCCTAAATAATAAAACATTGAACTCTCTTAATGAAAGTCACATTTTCTGTAAGCACAAACCTTAAGATATCAATCAATTGTGTAAGTAAAATAATATCATAGCTTTATAGATGTCAAGCTAAGTTAAATAATCTAATAAGATATCAATCAATTGTGTAAGTAAAATAATATCATAGCTTTATAGATGTCAAGCTAAGTTAAATAATCTAATAAGATATCAGCCAATTGTGTAAGTAAAATAATATCACGGCTTTAAAGATGTCAACCAAAGTTCAATAATCTAATAAGATATCAGCCAATTGTGTAAGTAAAATAATATCACAGCTTTAAAGATGTCAACCAAAGTTCAATAATCTAATAAGATATCAATCAATTGTATAAGTAAAATAATATCACAGCTTTAAAGATGTCAATCAAAGTTCAATAATCTAATAAAATATCAATCAATTGTATAAGTAAAATAATATTATAGCTATAAAGATGTCAATCAAATTTCAATAATCTAATAAGATATCAATCAATTGTGTAAGTAAAATAATATCATAGCTTTAGAGATGTCAATCAAAGTTCAATAATCTAATAAGATATCAATTAATTGTATAAGTAAAATAATATTATAGCTTTAAAGAGTTCAATCAAAGTTCAATAATCTAACAAGATATCAATCAATTGTGTAAGTAAAATAATATCATAGCTTTAAAGATGTCAATCAAAGTTCAATAATCTAATAAGATATCAATCAATTGTGTAGGTAAAATAATATCACAGCTTTAAAGATGTCAGCCAAAGTTACATAATCTAATAAGATATCATTCAATTGTGTAAGTAGAATATTATCATAGCTTTAAAGATGTCACCAAAGTTCAATAATCTAATAAGATATCAATCAATTGTGTAAGTAAAATAATATCATAGCTTTAGGATGTTAAACAAATTTCAATAATCTAATAAGATATCAATAATTTGTGTAAGTAAAATAATATCATAGCTTTAGGATGTTAAACAAAGTTCAATAATCTAATAAGATATCAATCAGTTGTGTAAGTAAAATAATTACATAGCTTTAAAGATGTCTACCAAAGTTCAATAATCTAAAGTCTGCCATCTCATCATCTTGCTTTCAGAAAATTGAAAGCCCAGGTACAAAGTTATTTGTTTAAACAAATCTTAACTTTAGTTTCTTCTGAAGTCATCTTAAAATTGAAAGCCCAGGTAAAAAGTTATTTGTTTAAACAAATCTTAACTTAAGTCTCTTCTGATGTCATCTTAAAATTGAAAGCCCAGGTACAAAGTTATTTGTTTAAACAAATCTTAACTTGAGTCTCTTCTGACGGCATCTTAAAATTGAAAGCCCAGGTACAAAGTTACTTGCTGTGACCTTGATGAAATGTTATTGTCATGGTCACCTTGCTGTGACCTTGATGAAATGTTATTGTCCCGATACAACAGGAAGAGAAACATCACACACTTCCAAGCAGCTCCCTAACATCGTACTTAAGAAAGTTGGCTGTGAGGATGGTCAATTCTAGACTATTTTGGTACTTGGACAGTATAAATATGCTGAAAGTTAAGAAGGTTGAATACNAGTCTCTTCTGACGTCATCTTAAAATTGAAAGCCCAGGTACAAAGTTATTTGTTTAAACAAATCTTAACTTGAGTCTCTTCTGACGTCATCTTAAAATTGAAAGCCCAGGTACAAAGTTATTTGTGTAAACAAATCTTAACTTGAGTCTCTTCTGACGTCATCTTAAAATTGAAAGCCCAGGTACAAAGTTATTTGTTTAAACAAATCTTAACTTTAGTCTCTTCTGACGTCATCTTAAAATCCATGTTAGCAACAATTACAACTCTTTGTAGTGTATTGGATCCTTCTATTTAAAAGAAAGTAAATGTGTAAGTTGTTTGAGACACATTGCGTCAAACAATGAAAATAATTCATTTAATTTTACTCTTAGATCAATTAGGAACTTTAAACCGTATGTCTCTAATGATCTGCTAAATTAACTGACTTTACAATAATATGAGTAAATTTAATAACTTCAAACTTACGAAATCTAATTCTATTTATTAAACTAGTTCAATAAAAATGAAACAACAATTTTATAAATTAAACACTTTCTGGCAAACATCTTCACGTTGCCAATTGTGAGGCTAGAGACTTTAGTCCAGTATGTTAATACATTTTTAGTAGTTGAAAAGTCTTAATTTGTTAGAGACTGGAGACTTTAGTCTAGTGTGTTAATACATTTTTAGTAGTTTAAAAGTCTTAATTTGTTAGAAGCTAGAGACTTTGGTCTAGTGTGTTAATACATTTTTAGTAGTTTAAAAGTCTTAATTTGTTAGAGGCTAGAGACTTAAGTCTAGTGTTTTAATACACTTTTAATAGTTTAAAAGTCTTAATTTGTTAGAGGCTAGAGACTTTGGTCTAGTGTGTTAATACATTTTAAGTAGTTTAAAAGTCTTAATTTGTTAGAGGCCAGAGACTTTGGTCTAGTGTGTTATTACATTTTTAGCACTTTGAAAGCCTTAATTTGTTAGATGCTAGAGACTTTGGTCTAGTGTGTTAATACATTTTTAGTAGTTTAAAAGTCTTACGATGTATCAACATATTTATGTTCTCTTCAAGTACTTTAGATAGTCTCACATTGTCAGGTCATTTGTTATAAATTATTGGACTGTGATTGGGAAGGGCTTGTTTCTCTTTGCTGTTAATTTTATGTTACTGTCATGGTAGATGTTTCTGAGTATCTTGCAAGTTTTGAATGATTCACTGATCAACATCATTGAAGATTACAACGTTGTTCATTATACATATATGTGAAAATATTTGTTATGATACAGATATGTGTAAATATTTGTTATGATACAGATATGTGTAAATATTTGTTATGATACAGATATGTGTAAATATTTGTTATGATCGTGTAAAACAGAATGGAGATGAAAGCGTTATAATTTTATGAAAAAATATTGCTTAGAACGTTTCCTTAATGTCATGTAGATTTAGAGTTTAATGCCGAATGGTATTTTAAATTAAGTTTTTACGAACCAGTCATTTATACTAAAGATTATAGTTCATATCATTCAAATGTCAGCTTGGGCCCCGGAAGGGTAATTTCTAACTAAAGTTTATAGCTCATATCTTTCAAATGTCAGCTTGGGCCCCAGAAGGGTAATTTCTCTCTCTCTCTCTCTCTCTCTCTCTCTCTCTCTCTCTCTCTCTCTCNTATATGTATGTATTCTGTTAGCCTGCTTTGGCTATAATACTGTATATAAGCAACGGTGTCAAAATTAGTGTTTATTTACTGAAGGATGCAGCAATTCACAAAGGATAATAAGGGATCAACATATTTTTAACGCAATTTCCCAGGGGATAAATTTCGTTTTTGATATTCGAAATTTCTGTAGAGCTTTATTCTAGAAACTCCTCATGAACCATACCAGATAGAAGGTTCAGGGCTTTTGCAAATATGTTACGGAGGTTTCATGGCTGTGTATCTAACTGTCAATCTATCTATCTTGATGTGTGTGTTTGTAAATAATTTTGATGCTGTTTTGCTTTGTTTTTTTGAATAAGTGTTTTTATACATTAAAAATTTATTCGAAAGGAAAACTGCTTATATCGGACACGATTTGCTTAAGGTCTTTATAATACAAGTTGGTGTTTGTAAACACAATGATTTCTTTTTTATGCGTTAAAAATCGTTCAGTAGAAATTAAGGGTTTAGTATCATAGAATTATAAACATATAAATGTAGAACATACAATTATGTGTTCACTATGTTAGTTGAATTATATATATTTTTGGTCTAATAATAACACCAAAAAAAAAAAAAAGAAAAAAGAAAACCCATTTGTTTTACTATAAAGTATTTATATAACTATGATAATGTTTATTATAATACGTAGTGCGACATAATCCGAGAATACAAAATGTTAGTTATGTCTCATAAAACATGTTTAATATAATGCGCACCCATAGTTCATTAAAATTGCTTTAGCTCGCACTAAAAAGCACCGTTCCTTAACCATGATTTTTTTTACGATAGAAAGTTTAGGTGGCTACATTAAAGAGTTAGTAATTTTCTTCATCTTCAATTAAGTTTATTTATTTTTTAAACTCTATAAGTTATAGTATAATTGAAATTACTTGCTAAAATGTTAAATACATTATTTACTCAAAAATATTTCTAGAAACTTTTATTTAAAGAAACTATTTTATTTGTAAATGGAATTTTCCAAAGGAAAATGAAAATTATGAAGGTTAAGTTATTATTTTTGTATAATTTGAAGTCTAGTTGTTCATACGCGCATTTGAAAAGCTTGGTTAGGAAGAAGCCATCTTTTATCTTCTTAAAGTGGAACACCACTTTACCTCACCCCCTTCAGTTGGGGAAAATTACAATTGTGTGGGTTTTTTTTAATCCTCATTCCCATTTTATAGACTGAGTAAAATGAAAACAAGCTGATAAAGTCAGTTCATTATTTAATATTTCATTAAAAATATTAATTTGATCTGAGCAATAAAATTGATTCAATTCACTATGTTTGTAAACTTGACTAAAAACTTAAATATGATTGTATTATTGGTTTAAACTCTAAGCTATATTTGGAAACATATAAGTATAGCTAAAAGATGCACAAGACCAAAATAAAACAATTCTTGAAATATCATCAAATGTTCATTGCAAAGTACTGAACTCAACCCCTGACACTTTAATAATTAAATATACTTCACTATTAAACAGTATTTAAATATAAAATTTCCACTTAAGGGTAGGGATGTACCAGATTCAACATATTGAAATACGTCCGGAGACGAAGTGAGATTTGTTTTTAAAGTAACCGGATTACGCAGATGCCGAACTTATTATGAATAAATATAACTGGCATGCCAAATTTATGATGTGAAATACTGCCGAATTCGGGGCCAGATTTGTTTAAATAGTCGGATTATTGTTGTTCCGAAATCTGGTAAACTCCTACTTAAAATAACTATTAGATTATTAAAATGACTTAAATAGTAGAATAGTTAATTGTCAATAGTCGCGACAGTTTTCAATAAAACAGTAACTCTATCTAGATCGAATTGGAAGGATAATTGCAGACATGCAGGTCAACTCGGCCACTCAGACGCCTCTAACTGTTAAATTTCTCTACTGACAATAACTGCCATGGGTTTTCTGCCTTTTAACAGCGATTCTCAAAGGACCGATGCGTTTTAACTGAGATGGTTCTTAAAAAGTTTGGGGTGCACATTCTACTGAGCCCGAGATCTGTGTTGTCCTGCATGTTTCTTCAACATTGTTTGTGAGGCAAAATATAAGTTACATACTTTGCTAATTCGATTGACAATAAAGATCACATGCTGTACTTTGAAATCAAATTTGAGAGTTTGTATCACAAACAAGGAAGGAAATTTATGAGACTCTGCATCTGCTCTTTCTGAAGCTCTGAGTCCATAAGTTGTTTGGTTATTGTGATTAGAGGAGCAAAGAATCTCGAATGTAAAACTTTGAAATATGAGCATCGTACATTTTATGTCCTGATATTTCAAATTGGAGTGAAAATTTGGTCGGTGTGAACATGATTGTCAAACAGTTCCTGATCTTTCGATATCAGTCCTGTAGCATCCAGATCAGATTTATACACAACACATGCATTCAAGAGATACGCATTTCATGCTATTTTGACATAAACTAATTATAAACTTTCAGAAAAAGAAATGCACAAATTATTTTTGAAGGTAATTAAATACTAAAAAAAAATTTAAAAAATAATAAAAAAATATTTTTTAAAAATGTGAGACTTGACACGTTGCCGGACGCACTCCCCCATGTCACAAACTTTCCCACTTTCTTACACTCTCTTTCCCTAACTTGAAGCGTGAAATAATATAATCCCAAATAGTTGTATCATTACTCCTGGTTGTATCCTCCTTCATTGTTGTATCATACCTCGTGGTTGTATAATCCTTTATGGTTGTATCATCCTTCATGGTTGTATCATACCTCGTGGTTGTATAATCCTTTATAGTTGTATCATCCTTCATGGTTGTATCATACCTCGTGGTTGTATAATCATTTATGGTTGTATCATCCCTCGTGGTTGTATAATCATTTATGGTGGTATCATACCTCGTGGTTGTATCATACCTCGTTGTTGTATAATCCTTTAATGGTTGTATCATCCTTCATGGTTGTATCATACCTCGTGGTTGTATAATCCTTTATGGTTGTATCATCCTTCATGGTTGTATCATCCTTCATGGTGGTATCATCCTTTGGGTTGTATCATACCTCGTGGTTGTATAATCATTTATGGTTGTATCATCCCTCGTGGTTGTATCATCCTTCATGGTGGTATCATTCCTCGTGGTTGTATCATCCTTCATGGTTGTATCATCCCTCGTGGTTGTATCATACCTTCTGGTTGTATCATACCTCTTGGTTGCATCATATGTGAGGTTGTATCAATTATTGAAACTGTATTATCCATTGTGGTTGCATCATAACTCGTAATGGTATTACCTCTTGAGGTTGTATCATCCCTAAAGATTGTGTCATTCCTCAGGGCTGTATCATCTTTCCTGGTATTATATTTTCTCGAGGTTGTATCATCGTTCATGGTGTTATCATCCCTCGTGTTAGTATCATCCCTCGTGGTGTTATCTTTCAATCCTTGTGTTATCATCCATCCTAAAGTGTTTTACCCTCTCGTGTTAACCTCATATCCCGTGTAGTTGTATTTTTTTTTCGTGGTTTTATCATACCTCGAGATTGTATCATCGGCCGTGGTTGTATCATTCCTGGTGATCGTGTCATCGCACATGGTTTTGTCATCGCACGTGGTTTTGTCATCACTCGTGGTTTTGTCATCACACGTGGTTTTGTCATCACACGTGGTTTTGTCATTCCTCGTGGTCTTATCATCCATCGTGGTTGTATGAATCCTTGTGGTTGTATCAACCCACGTGGTTGTATTATCCCACGTGGTTATAGCATCCCTCGCGGTTTTGTCATCGCTCGTGGTTGTATCATCCCTTGTTTTGTTACCACCTCTCGTGATTGTATAAACACTCATACTCTCTTGATTGTATTGTCCCTTGTGTTAGTATTGCACCTCATGGTTGTATTGTCCCTCATGGTTGTATTGTCCCTCATGGTTGTATCGTCCCTCGTGTTAGTATCGTCACTCGTGATTGTATCGCCCCTCATGGTTGTATCGTCCCTCATGGTGTATCGCCCCTCATGGTTGTATCGTCCCTCATGGTTGTATCGCCCCTCATGGTTGTATCGTACCTCGTGGTTGTATCGCCTCTCATGGTTGTATCGTCCCTCATGGTTGTATCGCCCCTCATGGTTTTATCGTCCCTCATGGTTGTATCGCCCCTCATGGTTGTATCGCCCCTCATGGTTGTATCGTACCTCGTGGTTGTATCGTCCCTCATGGTTGTATCGCCCCTCATGGTTGTATCGTACCTCGTGGTTGTATCGCCTCTCATGGTTGTATCGGCTCTCATGGTTGTATCGTCCCTCATGGTTGTATCGCCTCTCATGGTTGTATCGCCTCTCATGGTTGTATCTTACCTCGTGGTTGTATCGCCCCTAATGGTTGTATCGCCCCTCACGGTTGTATCGCCCCTCACGGTTGTATCGTACCTCGTGGTTGTATCGCCTCTCATGGTTGTATCGTCTCACTTAATGATTGTACCCTTCCTTTTGATGTTATAGCCTCTCGTAGTTTTATCATTACTCGTAATTGTATCACATCTTATTGATATATATTTTATCTTGTATGTGTCATATCTCGTCGATATATAATCCCTAGTTGTTGTATCGTCCCTCGAAGTTGTATCGTCACTCGTGATTGTATCGTTCCTCATTGTTGTATCGCCCCTCATGGTTGTATCGTCTCTCGTGGTTGTATCGTCTCTCGTGGTGGTATCACCTCTCGTGGTTGTTTAGTCGATTGAGGTTGTGTTATCACTTGTGATTGTAACTTACTTTGTTGTTGTATTATTTAAAGTTGTATCAATCCATATTATTGTATCATTCATGATGTTTGTATCCTCCCACGTTGCCACTTTGTTGTGTCATCCTAGGTTGTTGTGTCATCCCAGGTTGTTGTGTCATCCCCGGTTGTTGTGTCATCCTAGGTTGTTGTGTCATCCCAAGTTGTTGTGTCATCCCAAGTTGTTGTGTCATCCCAGGTTGTTGTGTCATCCCAGATTGTTGTGTCATCCCCGGTTGTTGTGTCATCCTAGGTTGTTGTGTCATCCCAGGTTGTTGTTTCAACCCATGTTGTTGTGTCATCCCAGGTTGTTGTGTCATCCTAGGTTGTTGTGTCATCTCAGGTTGTTGTGTCATCTGAGGTTGTTGTGTCATCCCAGGTTGTTGTGTCATCCCAGGTTGTTGTGTCATCCCAGGTTGTTGTGTCATCCTAGGTTGTTGTGTCATCCCAGGTTGTTGTGTCATCCAATGTTGTTGTGTCATCTTAGGTTGTTGTGTCATCCTAGGTTGTTGTGTCATCCAAGGTTGTTGTGTCATCTCAGGTTGTTGTGTCATCCCAGGTTGTTGTGTCATCTCAGTTTGTTGTGTCATCCCAGGTTGTTGTGTCATCCAAGGTTGTTGTGTCATCCCAGGTTGTTGTGTCATCCCAGGTTGTTGTGTCATCCCAGGATGTTGTGCCACATTACGGATATAGGGCTTGTGATCTAAATTATCCTTCAAAAAG
>MUZC01000638.1:168662-195472 GCA_002072015.1 Radix auricularia | reverse complement strand
TAAGACACATCTCTTCACTTAAGACACATCTCTTTACATAAGACACATCTTTTTACAAAAGACACATCTCTTTATATAAGACACATCTCTTACATAAGACACATCTCTTTACATAAGACACATCTCTTCACTTAAGACACATCTCTTTACATAAGACACATTTCTTTACATAAGACACATCTCTTCACTTAAGACACATCTATTTACTTAAGACAAATCTCTTCACTTAAGACACATCTCTTCACTTAAGACGCATCTCTTTACATAAGACACATCTCTTTATATAAGACACATCTCTTTACATAAGACACATCTCTTTACATAAGACACATCTCTTTATATAAGACACATCTCTTCACTTAAGACTAATCTCTTTACATAAGACACATCTCTTTACATAAGACACATCTCTTTATATAAGACACATCTCTTTACATAAGACACATCTCTTTACATAAGACACATCTCTTTACATAAGACACATCTCTTCACTTACGACACATCTCTTTACATAAGACACATCTCTTTATATAAGACACATCTCTTTACATAAGACACATCTCTTCACTTAAGACACATCTTTTTACATAAGACACACCTCTTCACTTAAGACACATCTCTTTACATAAGACACATCTCTTCACTTAAGACACATTTCTTCACTTAAGACACATCTCTTCACTTAAGACACATCTCTTCATTTAAGACACATCTCTTTACATAAGACACATCTCTTCACTTAAGACACATCTCTTCACTTAAGACACATCTCTTCACTTAAGACACATACCTTAAAATTTTATTTTTTAACATAACTAACCAAAATGTCTACTACCAATAAACGTAACTTTTGTGTTCATTACCGTACTACCAATAAACGTAACTTATGTGTAGACTACCGTACTACCAATAAACGTAACTTATGTGTAGTCTACCGTACTACCAATACACGTAACTTATGTGTAGACTACCGTACTGTAATTTATGTGTTTGTTAGAATATGAACGTTTATAGAATGCATTCCTACTTGTATGTATATGCTATTATTATTTTTAAATATAAAGCTCTATGAGCCCAGTTCCTTACCTTCATGTGTTAAACATTAAATCTACTATCAATTTTTAAAGACAAGACACAAACAGTGAATGCATCTAAAGTTCATATTTAATTTTTGTCAATTTCAACACTTGTTTACAGTTTAAAAATAATTCATACAATTACTTATAATAATTGTGTATCTCATTTCTTTTTGAGTCAATAAAGTTTGTGTTCGAGTATTTGGTATAAATTTTGCCTACTTGTTTGTCTTGTCTCTCTGTCAGCCTATAAGAGTTGTTTGATTGCAAAAAAAAGTTTTCAAATTTTCTTAGAGATGTCTGTTATTTTGGTAGAGGTGTTTAATTGTTAGAGTTGTTTTGTCAGTTAATTCTATGACACACATTTCAAAAATCCAATCAGCATATTTTAGTGGAAAGAAAATCATTGACCCAAATATATGGAACAATTTATAAATTAAATTACTATCTATTGTCATATTTGACGTACATCACTTTGTATTTGTCATGAACGCCGCAATAAAATACACCGCTATTGACCTACTAATGATGAGGTGAAATTAAGACAACATTATTCAAGTGGCTTTATTTATGAGAATGTCATATTCCTTCTTTCCATATTTAAATTGCATTTGACAAGTCATTTGACCTGGTTTTATTTATTTGTATTGCTTTCACATTTTATTGCATGTAACACATTTTTAATTGAAATGTTTAATTCAACGGAATAATTAAAATGTTAATTTTGTAGTTATTTCAAGGTACAAAAAAAAAAACAACAACAACCAAACTTTGACGTTTATTACATCTGGTGTTATTTATTGCTTTACAATAACTACCGGACACTGTGTCGGTCTACACTTTTAATTTTTATTAACAATGTGCCACGACCCTTGACATCGATCTCTTTAAAAAGAGGTAACATTTCAATGAATTTGTTAGGATTATCCTACCTCCAGTATAAATTAAGTTCAATTTTTACAATATCCTGTCCATATTTTATTTTTATTTTTAAAATCCATTCACGTCTGTCTTTTGTTTATGGCTTAGTTAGTAAACTGATTCCCAAAGTGGGTGCTACCACTCCCTGGTACAAACTACAGCGTTCTAAAGGAGGGGGGGGGGTTAATGGCCACTGCGGAATTTGAAGGGAGGAGGTGGAGGGTAAATTTAAAGGTGGGGGGTGGTGATAGCTTTAAAAAACGCAAATGATTTAGAAAATTGTATTTATGTTATCAGCAAAGCCTTCCAGCTTACAGAAACTTCTAATGAAAAAATTAATGAAAGTAACAAAGATCACAATGTTTTTCTTATCGAAAAAAGAAAATTTCCCAACAACCGACTTTGACAAAAATCTTTTTAACCGCAACCACAAAAGATTGTCATATTTAGGTTTTTTAACAAACAATATCTCGTTAATGATTTGCCAATCACGAAAACCTAATACAGTGATAAAAAATAATTGATGAAGAACTAATTATATTGGTTATAATAAAGTAATGCGCGCCGTGATACACAAGCCAACATCATTTATTATCAAGAGAATGTCGTAAACAATAAAGAGAATAAAAATAAGGCTCAAGATATTGAAGATTCATTATGTGACAATTTACATTTATCTCAGTTTTTTACTCAACATTAGCATGGAAATAAAACTGAAGGTTTAGCCTACGTGCTAATGATTGAAAGAAAATGATAATAATAATAAAATGATAATTTATACAGCGCTGTATCCCATCTAGGAGCCGGGCTCACGGTGCTTTACATTTAGATAACAATACATGTATTTATTAAATAAACATTCATATCAGACTAAATACATCAACGACAATACATAGTAATAAATGCCTAGCAGTAATATCGTATCAGTAGTCACATATAACTATACAGACTTAGTGTGGCACTACAGGGTTGTTCTAGTCAAATATAACTATACAGACTTAGTGTGGCACTACAGGGTTGTTCTAGTCATATATAACGATACAGACTTAGTGTGGCACTACAGGGTTGTTCTAGTCACATATAACTATACAGACTTAGTGTGGCACTACAGGGTTGTTCTAGTCACATATAACTATACAGACTTAGTGTGGCACTACAGGGTTGTTCTAGACACATATAACTATACAGACTTAGTGTGGAACTACAGGGTTGTTCTAGTCACATATAACTATACAGACTTAGTGTGGCACTACAGGGTTGTTCTAGTCACATATAACTATACAGACTTAGTGTGGCACTACAGGGTTGTTCTAGTCACATATAACTATAAAGACTTAGTGTGGCACTACAGGGTTGTTCTAGTCACAAACAACTATACAGACTTAGTGTGGCACTACAGGGTTGTTCTAGTCACATACAACTATACAGACTTAGTGTGGCACTACGGGGTTGTTCTAGTCACATACAACTATACAGACTTAGTGTGGCACTACGGGTTGTTCTAGTCACATATAACTATACAGACTTAGTGTGGCACTACGGGGTTGTTCTAGTCACATATAACTATACAGACTTAGTGTGGCACTACAGGGTTGTTCTAGTCACATATAACTATACAGACTGAGTGTGGCACTACATGGTTGTTCTAGTCACATATAACTATACAGACTTAGTGTGGCACTACAGGGTTGTTCTAGTCACAAATAACTATACAGACTGAGTGTGGCACTACAGGGTTGTTCTAGTCACATATAACTATACAGACTTAGTGTGGCACTACAGGGTTGTTCTAGTCACATATAACTATACAGACTTAGTGTGGCACTACAGTGTTGTTCTAGTCACTTATAACTATACAGACTTAGTGTGGCACTACAGGGTTGTTCTAGTCACATATAACTATACAGACTTAGTGTGGCCTTACAGGGTTGTTCTAGTCACATATAACTATACAGACTTAGTGTAACACTACAGGGTTGTTCTAGTCACATATAACTGTACAGACTTAGTGTGGCACTATAGGATTGTTCTAGTCGCATATAACTATACAGACTTAGTGTGGCACTACAGGGATGTTCTAGTCACATATAACTATACAGACTTAGTGTGGCACTACGGGGTTGTTCTAGTCACATATAACTATACAGACTTAGTGTAACACTACAGGGTTGTTCTAGTCACAAATAACTATACATACTTAGTGTGGCACTACAGGGTTGTTCTAGTCACATATAACTATACAGACTTAGTGTGGAACTACAGGGTTGTTCTAGTCACATATAACTATACAGACTTAGTGTGGCACTACGGGGTTGTTCTAGTCACATATAACTATACATACTTAGTGTGGCACTACGGGGTTGTTCTAGTCACATATAACTATACAGACTTAGTGTGGCACTACGGGGTTGTTCTAGTCACATATAACTATACATACTTAGTGTGGCACTACAGGGTTGTTCTAGTCACAAATAACTATAAAGACTTAGTGTGGCACTACAGTGTTGTTCTAGTCACATATAACTATACAGACTTAGTGTGGCACTACAGGGTTGTTCTAGTCACATATAACTGTACAGTCTTAGTGTGGCACTACAGGGTTGTTCCTGAATATTTAAAGACGTTGGTGCCGAATACATTCACAGTAAATTGTATCATCCATGATCAACATCTTGTTTCAAAATTTTTAAAAATGAACGACTACAAATCTCATTGTAATATGTAATTTAAAATATAAAGGGAATCAGAAGCAAATCATATAAATATGTGTAGGTAAAAATGTATCTCCCTTACAATAGTTTGATATTTAGTAGCAAAGACGGTGTGATTATTTTGATAATCAATAAACTAGAAAACATTTTAGAGGTATCGCGTTGATAGAGAGAGATAGAGAGAAAGTGAGATAGAGAGTGGGGTAATAGAGAGTGAAAGAGAGAGAGAGATTTATATATAGAGAGAGTGTAATATATATATATATATATATATATATATATATATATATATTTAAATAAAAATAGAAAGATTGAGAAAGGTCGAAAGAGAATGAAAGAAAGATAGAGAGTAATATAGAGATAGATAGTGAAAGATTTTAGGTAAGAGAGAAGAAAGTGAGAGTACGAGAGAATAGAGAGAGAGAGAGCGAAAGGTAGATAGAGTTAAAGAGAGAGGAGAGAGAAAGATATAGTGATTGAGATATACAGAGTTAAAAAGAGAGAGATAGAGAGAGAAATAGAGTGTGAAAGTAAGCGCCAGAGAGTGAGAGAAGAGAGGGAGAGAGAAAAAGTAAGTGAGAGACTGGGAGAGAATTAAAGAGAATATTAAAGAGAGAAAGAGCGTGAGAGAGAAAGAGCATGAGAGAAAGAGAAGGAGAGAGAAAGAGAGAGTGAGACAAAGCTACTCACAAATAGTATAGTAAAATTGTAGTTTTAAAATAAATGCTCTTTTTTTTTAAAAATTGTTTTTGATAAAAAATTAATTATTTCAAAGTCAGTGTAAGTTTGATGAGATTTTAATGATTTAAATGTCAGACCGTGCTAAATTTTTTTAGTGATAATCTTTCTATTTAGCCTCTAGTCAAATACAATACTCTACACACACGTATAAATATATAATTGTATGTATATAAAAATGAAATTTAAAAAAAAACAACTAATGCGAAAGTTAAAACTCACATACATATAAAAGAGAAAACTTACAAATAAAAAAACTTTCTATTGCTATATATAACGTGCAATCAAATTGTATGTTCTATGAACGCCGCACTAAAAAGCACCGCTGGAGACCTACTTAATATGACATTGTAATTGAGACAACTTAAGTGGCATGAAAAATGAGAAGATCAAAATATTAGTATCTGTAACTTTGGTTAAATTTCAATATAAGAATCTAGCCAAAATAGTATTACTTATTTTTATGGCATACACTTTGTATTGTGCGTAACTAAATATTATTATTAGAAATGTTTAATGCAAAGGAAAAATACATTTTTTTCCTTGTGATTTCCAAATCACTATAAATCCAAAAAACTATAAATTTTAAACATTTATCTTTATTTTTTCCTTTGACTAATTGTTGAAATTATTACTCTATTTTCATTTATGTATCCATAACATACTTTCCAAGTGGCAAGCCACTTGACTTCGATCTCTTTAACAAGAGATAAAATTTCAAAGAGTTGCCAAAATTCTCCCACCCCAGTATAGACTATGCTCTATTTTAAACATTTTCAGTCATCAGTTCATTTTGTTTGTTTGTTATATAATTATCTATAGCCTCTAGTCAATATATATATATATATATATATATATATATAAATGTATGTATGATATATGAATGTATATATTTGATATAAAAGTTGATACGCTATTTGTCGTTATGGCGTTATGGGGACCCATGTAGTTGCAATCACACACCGGTGGCCGCTGCAGTGATTCCTGTTGGCGATTTGGAGAAACAATCTTTAAGAAGGCAGTGATAGCAAAGAGAGAGAAAATGTATTTATGTATTCGGTGAACCTCCCAGACCTCAAGACCACGTGACTAAAATTCCTAGACATTATAAAGAAAAGGATTTATCTTATTTTCCATTACTCAAAGAAATTAAAATAAACAATCGACATTGACACAAATCTTTTCAACCACAACAACACGAGATAGCGATGACTTGTTTGATTCTTACAATTTAACGTTAGTGATTTCTAAATCAGAAAAACGTTCCTAGCATTGGTGGAGAACTAAGTGTACTGGCTATAAGTAAAGTTATATGTACTGTGCTACACAAGTCAACATCTGATATTGGTGGAGAGCTAAGTGTACTGGCTATAAGTAAAGTTATATGTACTGTACTGCTCAAGTCAACATCTGCAATTGACAGAAGATATTGTATTAGTAATATCTTATCAGTAGCCAAAGATAGTGCTACAGTAATATCTTATCTGTAGCCAAAGATATTGCTACAGTAATATCTTATCTGTAGCCAAAGATAGTGCTCCAGTAATATCTTATCAGTAGCCAAAGATAGTGCTCCAGTAATATCTTATCAGTAGCCAAAGATAGTGCTCCAGTAATATCTTATCAGTAGCCAAAAATAGTGCTCCAGTAATATCTTATCTGTAGCCAAAGATAGTGCTCCAGTAATATCTTATCTGTAGCCAAAGATAGTGCTCAGCTAATATCTTATCTGTTGGCAGAGTAAGTGCTCAAATGATAATATAGTGCTATAACTACAAGGATATTTGACAATATTGTTGGGAATTAAGGGCGGACGACCTAAAAGGCAGGTCTGGCGGGTGACCTTTTTGGCGCCACGGGGTCTGTCTGGACGACTTAAAAGGCAGGCCTGGCGGGTGTCCTTTATGGCGCCACGGGGTCTGTCTGGACGACCTTAAAGGCAGGTCTGGAGGGTGACCTTTTTGGTGCCACGGGGTCTGTCTGGACGACTTAATAGGCAGGTCTGGCGGGTGACCTTTTTGGCGCCACGGGGTCTGTCTGGACGACCTAAAAGGCAGGTCTTGCAGGTGACCTTTTTGGCGCCACGGGGTCTGTCTGGACGACTTAATAGGCAGGTCTGGCGGGTGTCCTTTTTGGCGCCACGGGGTCTGTCTGGACGACTTAATAGGCAGGTCTGGTGGTTGACCTTTTTGGCGCCACGGGGTCTGTCTGGACGACTTAATAGGAAGGTCTGACGGGTGACCTTTTTGGCGCCACGGGGTCTGTCGCGACGACCTAAAAGGCAGGTCTGGCGGGTGACCTTTTTGGTGCCACGGGGTCTGTCTGGACGACCTTTAAGGCAGGTCTGACGGGTGACCTTTTTGGCGCCACGGGGTCTGTCTGGACGACCTAAAAGGCAGGTCTGACGGGTGACCTTTTTGGCGCCACGGGGTCTGTCTGGACGACTTAATAGGCGGGTGACCTTTTTGGCGCCACGGGGTCTGTCTGGACGACTTAATAGGCAGGTAGGCGGGTGACCTTTTCCGCGCCACGGTACCTGGCGAGTGATTAGGTGCAAATATGACGACGGATGTTAACTGGCTTGAAGGACGTAATCAAGGATTTGAAGACGAAAGTTGACCAGGCGGGCACATAATCTAGCCCAGGTGGCAGGGATGGCCGTCCGATCGACTCGGATTTGGTAATAGTGACCAGTGATAGATTACGTCAAACCAACCCACACTTCCTTATCTAAGGGAGGTAACAAATATGATTGACAGGATTTTGGACAGTGGTAGTTGGGGTAGGGCGGAGTCTGACAGGTATTTGAGAGGGAACGCAAGGACTCCGGGGGAGTGACTTCTTTACCGGTGGCTATTTGCCTTGATTGACAACATTTGACCGGTGGCTATTTGTCACGAGTGACATATTTTTACAAGTGGCTATTTGTCATGACTGACACATTTTTACCGGTGGCTATTTGTCATGACTGACACATTTTACCGGTGGCTATTTGTCATGACTGACACATTTTTACCGGTGGCTATTTGTCATGACTGACACATTTTTAAAGGGGGCTATTTGTCATGAGAGACACATTTTTACAGGTGGCAATTTGTCATGAGAGACACATTTTTACAGGTGGCTATTTGTCATGAGAGACACATTTTTACAGGTGGCTATTTGTCATGAGAGACACATTTTTACAGGTGGCTATTTGTCATGACTGACACATTTTTACAGGTGGCTATTTGTCATGACTGACACATTTTTACAGGTGGCTATTTGTCATGAGAGACACATTTTTACAGGTGGCTATTTGTCATGACAGACACATTTTACCGGTGGCTATTTGTCATGACTGACACATTTTACCGGTGGCTATTTGTAAGGACTGACACATTTTACCGGTGGCTATTTGTCATGACTGACACATTTTACCGGTGGCTATTTGTCATGACTGACACATTTTACCGGTGGCTATTTGTCATGACAGACACATTTTACCGGTGGCTATTTGTAAGGACTGACACATTTTACCGGTGGCTATTTGTCATGACTGACACATTTTAACGGTGGCTATTTGTCATGACTGACACATTTTACCGGTGGCTATTTGTCATGACTGACACATTTTACCGGTGGCTATTTGTCATGACTGACACATTTTTAAGAAGGCTATTTGTAATGACTGACCCATTTTTAAGGTGGCTATTTGTAATGACTGACCCATTTTTAAGGTGGCTATTTGTCATGACTGACACATTTTACCGGTGGCTATTTGTAATGACTGACCCATTTTTAAGGTGGCTATTTGTCATGACTGACACATTTTACCGGTGGCTATTTGTCATGACTGACACATTTTTACCGGTGGCTATTTGTCATGACTGACACATTTTTACCGGTGGCTATTTGTCATGACTGACAAATTTTAAGGTGGCTATTTGTCATGACTGAAAAATTTTAAGGTGGCTATTTTTCCAGAATTTTTAATAGAATAGTGATCTAAGAGCTGATCAAATAAAATGAACACGTGACTTCTTGATGTCTTAAAAATGTAATTTACTGGTTACCTTTTTAAGTAACTCCATTGTGGTAAGAAACACATCGTAAGTCGTGATTTCTGTGTGTGCATGGAATATTTTAACATTATTTTTATCGTTTTTAAATGATAGTGTGTTTTTTAAAAATATAGCAGAAATATTAATAAATTCAAGATGCAAAGGTTTGTAACTAACACATTTTTTAAGTTGTAAAAGAGTCGGTACAAACAAATTTTTAAAAAATTATTTACTTTAAATAAAGTTGTTAAACAACAGGAAAAAACTGGAGAAAAATGTGACCAAAAACTTCAGTTAATATGTTCAGTCAAATTGTGGCTAACCTACACACACAAACACTTCACACACACGCACATCTCACAAAAACACACACAAATAAACACGCAAACACAAACTTCACAACACTTACACACGAACATACAAATTCTTCACATACTTCACACAGACATCAACCACACACACACTTCACATACACACACATACAATTCACATACACGCACACACACTTCACTCACACAAGCATGTACACACTTTTTACAAACACACACACTTCACAAACATATACTTCACACTCACACACATACAATTCACATACACATACACACACATATTTCACACACACACACACGTCACATTAACACACATACTTCACACACACTCTTCACACACACACATACTTCACACACACACATACACACTTCACACGCACACTCTTCACACACAAATTTACTTCACACACAAACACACACTTCCCACACACAAACGCATACACAAAACAGGCACGCACACAAAACAGGTGACCACACAAATACACAAACACACACACAAATACTACACAGAACAGGAACATGCACACATGCACACACACACACTCACACACATACACAAACACACACACACACACATAATACACAAAACAGGCACGCACACACATACACACTCACACACACTCACACACAAAGTGAGATATCAACATAAAAAGATATCAAGTAATCACACCAAATAACTCATGGATCATTCTACATTATTTACTTACATAAATTAATCTTTCAAACTATGAGATTACGTCATTGTATTTTACGGCGAGTATCAAGCTCTGTTAATCTCGATACCAAAATGTTCATTATTTCACGTCATAATTTTTGAAAATTTGTTACCTCGCACCAGACGGACGCACCTAGACGCATTTTGTTATAGATAACTTTTCAAACTGTTGTCATCCAACAACGCTCTAAAAAGGACCAGAACTCATCTATTTAAAATTGGGTTTTACGTAAGACAAATTTTGGGGGAAATTAATGAACTGAATTATAAAATCTTTATCTTTGGAATATAGCAATGCGTCTTTGTGTCGATTTAAAGTCATTAAGTTATAGGCGTGTATTATTTAAATTTTTATTGTATATAAACTAATATTAGAAACACAGGAATATTTAATTTAAAGAAAAGAAAATTATTAAAATATATTTTTTTTTTCAGAAATAATTGACACTGAAATCTATAAAACTACTTGCATGTATGTTGTTGTGTGGTCATTAATCAGTGAGTAACACATTTGTAATTGTTAAATTCTTTTATTTATTTAAGTGGCATGCCACTTACATTCGTCCCTTTAATTAGGGATACAATATTAAAACAAAACATGACACTAGTTCATCTTTGTTTCCATTTGAAATGTGGAATGAAAATTAGAAAATGAAGATAAAAAATCAAATCAATTAAATTAAACTTTTCAATAGAGTGAGAGCGGGAGAGAGAGAGAGAAAGCAGAGAGAAAGAAAAATAGAAAAGATAGAGAAAAAGAGAGAGTAAGAGAGAGAGTAAGAGACAGAGAAAAATATAGAGAGGGAGACAGAGAGAAAGAGAGTGAAACAAAATGGCAGTTTAAGAGATATATATTGAGGGAGAGAGAAAAAATAGAGAGAATGAGAGAATTAGAAAGAGTGAGAATGATAAAGAGCTATCAAGACAGTAAGAGAGACAGACAGTCAGATAGAAAGAGTAATAACGAGTAAGAGAGAGAAATAGAGTATAAAAAATAAAAGAGAGAAAAAGAGAGCATGTTATAGTTAGAGAGATAGAGAGAAAAAGAAAGAAAGAGAGTGAGTGTTATCTATAAATATGTATATAAATATATATTAAATGAAACAAAATCTCAACGTTAAACTAACATAGATCTACACATAAAAGAGACCAATTATAACTTTAAAAGACTTTCTATTGCTATATATGACGTGCAATCAAATTGTATGTTTCATGAACGCCGAACTAAAAAGCACCGCTGTAGACCTACTTAATATAACATTGTAACTGAGACAACTTAATTAAGTGGCATGAAAAAATGAGAAGATCAAAATATTAGTATATGTAACTTTGGTTAAATTTCAATCTGAAAATTTTGCCGACATAGTATTACTTATATTAAGACTTATTACGTGAAACTAAATATTATGTATAAAAATGATTCATGCAAATGAAAAATTTTTTTTTTATTCTGGGGAATTCCATAACTATAAATTTTATACATTTAAATTTATGTTTTTCTTTGACTAAGTGATGATACAATATTTTTTTCTTTTATGGACTATAATGTATTTTTTAAGTGGCACGCCACTTGACTTCGATCTCTGTAACAAGAGATAGCAATCCTAATGAATTCCTAAGATTCTCCCACCCGGATCTATGCTAAGTTTTAATTGAGGCATTCTAGTTTTGAAGGTGATGCAGCGTTCATTTGCCACGGCTGATGGTTCTACGCATTGTCCCGCCACTTTTCGCCCATTTGGGCTGGGTAGAACTCAGGGACGCCCTGGGCCCCGGGAACAAGTCCATGGCTTCCCTCCCATAGATTCGAACTCGTGACCATCGGAACGCCAGTCGAGCGTGCTTGCCACTCGACCATCGCGACCCATGTACGTGTTTGATATATATGAAAATAAGTTATTTATCCTTATGGCGTTACAGTTATTCCCAATGTAGACGCAATCACACACCGGTGGGCGCTGCACTGATCCCTGTGTTCAATATGAAAAATAAACAAACTTCAAGGAGGCAGTGATAGGTTAAAAAAAGAAAAATATAATAAATAAAATGTGATTTATGTCTTCAGTGAACCTCCAAAAACTCAAGAACACGTGACTAAAATTACTGGACATAATAAAGAATAAGATTTATCTTATATTCGATCACGAAGAGAAAAAAAATTAAACAACCAACATAGACAAAAATCTTTTCATCCACAACAACACAAGATAGCGATGAATCGTAATATATATCTGTAGCCTAAGATAGTGCTCCAATTATATCTTATCAGTAGCCTAAGATAGTGCTCCAATGATAATAGGGGGCTACAACTACATGAATTTTTACGATTTTTAAAAAATGTAGTTGCCGAATGGATAGACAGTACACAGCATCACCCATCGTCAACATTTAGTTACCAAAATTTTAATCGCAAGTCTCTATAAATCATTACAATAAAGCCGAATTAAACTGCACTGCTTTAAGCAGCTGTGGTTTCGGGGCCAAATTTTCAGCACTATATCCAGTTCAAGCATCTTACACAAATTGAACTAATTGAAAAAGATTAAAAAATGTAAGGTCAATTTATCATCATACTCAAAATTTACTTTTTTTGCCCTTTATCACATTTTATTCAGAATAAAAAACTGAACATGTGTGCCAGGTTTGGTGTTTGTAGCTTAAAAATTATTAGTTTGTCCCCCTTACATGGATTTCTTTAAGATGCCATTTTTAATGTTACTATAAATAGAAACTGATCAATTTTTTTGCTGTCGCCCTTTATCACATTTTATTCAGCATAAAAAATGAACATCTGTGTCAGGTTTGGTGTTTGTAGCACAAAAATGCATAATTTTTCAACAAAGACCCCATCATATAGATGAACTTCACAGCACACATTTAAAACAAACATTTTTGTTTGATAAATTGTTTCGAGAGCCACAATGTAAATGAAAATATAAATAAATAAAATCTGAATGGGAGCCGACCTCCATTAATAAAAACATTGAAGCTACATTTTCACGGGTACCCGAGCGGATTTTTACTACCCGGGTAATCATTGTGGCAATAGGTACTCGGGTCCCGGGTACCCGTTGACAGGCCTACTTATGAGTAAGTGGCATTGTTAGAAATATACTTGTGTGTACCTGAATCTGTGGCTGTCATTATATCGCTGACTTCATAAAGGTTTAAATTATCCATTGAATAAGAGTCGAGGCTTGGTCCTAATATATCCACAACCCAGTGCGTGGCACACATCAACCCAGTACGTGGCACACATCAACCCAGTACGTGACACACATCAACCCAGTACGTGGCTCACATCAACCCAGTACGTGGCACACATCAACCCAGTACGTGGCACACATCAACCCAGTACGTGGCACACATCAACCCCATCAACCCAGTACGTGGCACACATCAACCCAGTACGTGGCACACATCAACCCAGTACGTGGCACACATCATCTTTTACTTTTATAAAAGTTTAACCAAATAGACGTTAGCTGTGTTTTTCTTGTTCGCTTACCAAAGTATTTAGACAACACGGACACGGCGTTGTTAAGTAAAGTCATTTCAAGCTGACGTAAAACCCTTTTATGTAACATATTAAATATCTACTTTGGTAGACAACAAAGGCAAGGTTATTAAACAATGTATAGCGACTATAAGTAATGTTTTAAAGAAACATTGCATAAAACATTGAAATGAGAGAGTTGAAAATGGAAACCTAACAATTCATTACTTTGTATCCCTCTTTTAAGGGATCGAGATCAAATGTCATAACACTTGAATAAAAATAGACAGTTTTTTTTGTCCAGACAGCAATACTCACTGGAGCACTACTTTAATAGTTAGGTAAGCATATCGGCTAAAGTTCTTACCAAAATATTATGGTTCTCTTCAATTCAATGTAAATACGATAAAAATATAAATCTATATATTTATTGTAATTGAATACTTTATTTATTTTGTGTATATATAAACACTTTGTAATTACACTAAGTCTTTAATATTAAGAGTCATAAAATTGTAATTTTTAAAATAAAAATGTGAATTTGAAAGATTTTTATTTAAATAGTTGTCTAAAGAATGTTTAGTTCAAAATAAAACACTTTAATGTTTATCGTAAATACATCACTAGTGGTGCTTTGTGGTGCATAACTAACCGGAAAAACAATGCTCTTTGTCAATTCTAACAACATAAAATAATGTGCAATAATAATTTATCTTAAATTTGTAAATTATAATTGTATATTAAAATTTTAAAAACCCCGTAAAAAACTAAGTTTGTCACTGTTTGAGACATAACTATAAGGATGTTCATTTTATACGAAGCGCAAAATGATCCAAAAATACAAAATTCTAGTTACACTATGTCTCGAAAAATGTGCTTAGTATATTGGCACTGATAGATAGTAAATATATATTTCGTATTTTATAAGTAATGTGAAGGTAAAGCGCACCTCAATGCGAGACCTGATAAAAGGTTGTTGAACATATTACGCACCACAACACTTTATCTCAAAAATTAACATGATATAAAGAGATAAATATAATAATAAAAAATTTAACTATTCAATTACAGTCCATTCGATCGGTTTGAAATTTTGATACATCACTGGACGTAGGTCGGTCGGTCGGTCGGTCGGTAGGTAAGTCGGTCGGTAGGTCGGTCGGTCGGTCGGTCGGTAGGTCGGTCGGTCGGTCGGTAGGTCGGTCGGTAGGTCGGTCGGTAGGTCGGTCGGTAGGTCGGTCGGTAGGTCGGTCAGTAGGTCAGTAGGTCGGTAGGTCGGTCAGTAGGTCAGTAGGTTAGTAGGTCGGTCACACGGCTCAGACAATACAAGTTAATATAAAGGATTTAAATATACAAAACAGCGGAACACAAACGTCACTTCCATGATTTCAATTACGGAAACTGAGATAACGGCTGATGACCATTAATAACTAGTCATAAATCATTAAGAAGATATATTAAAGTTAAAATTGTATATTAACCAATCAGAACTCTCTGTTTATTTGTTTAGTTTAAATATGACGATTTATTATTTAACGGCGTCCTTATCTTTGTGTTTTCAACTATTTATTATTTAACGCCGGCCTTATCTTTGTGTTTTCAACCATTTATTATCTAACGGCGGCCTTATTTTTGCGTTTTCAAATATTTATTATTTAACGGCGGCCTTATCTTTGTGTTTTCAACTATTTATTATTTAACGGCGGTCTTATCTTTGTGTTTTCATCTATTTTCTTTTAACTATAATTATAGTCAGTAACTACTCTGTCATTTAAAAATACATCATTTTCAAAGTCTAAGACAATTTATTAGTGTAACATTGTCATTGTTTACAGTAATGTATATATAAATAAATATATATAGATACAGAAGAAATGAAGACCTAATAATAATAATAACATTCACATTGATAAGTTCTATAAGATCTCTATCAATTTATGCATGAATATAGAATATCTCTATCAATTTAGCTATGAATATAGAATATCTCTATCAATTTAGCCATGAATATAGAATATCTCTATCAATATAGCCATGAATTTAGAATATCTCTATCAATTTATGCATGAATATAGAATATCTCTATCAATTTAGCTATGAATATAGAATATCTCTATCAATATAGCCATGAATTTAGAATATCTCTATCAATTTAGCCATGAATATAGAATATCTCTATCAATTTAGCCATGAATATAGAATATCTATCTAGAAGATTACCGATATAATTTGAAACATGTATGAAGGGATAAACTTCAGAGTTGTCCATGGCCAGCAGGTGACATATGCTTTTCGGGTGAAGACTTGTGTGACACAAGGTTGCTTGCTGTCACCTTTCTGTTTCTATTAGTCATTGACTGGGTGATGAAAACATCTACACAGCAGAAAACGTATGTAATCCAAAGGACCTTGTGGGATCAACTTGATGATCTAATAATAATAATAAAATGATAATTTATATAGCACTGTATCCCAGCAAGGTGCCAGGCTTACAGCGCTTTACATGGAAATAACAATACATATATCAACAAAAAGAAACATTCATATCATATTAACTACATAAACGACAATACGCTATACTCAATACATCAGCTACGTTAATCATACACAAAGGGAAGAGTAAAATCCTCAAGGTTAATGCCACCAGTCATCACCCATCATGCTTGAAGGACAAGCCCTTGAGGAGGTGGAGAGTTTTGTTTACCTTGGCAGCGTGGTAGATAAACAAGGTGGTACAGATGCCGACGTCAAAATAAGGATCGGAAAAGCAAGAGCAGCTTTCCAGCAACTCAAGAATGTTTGGGTCGCCGACAACCTAGGCAGCTAGTTAAAAGTAAGGATTTTTAACGCTATGATGAAACCAGTGCTGCTATATGGAGCTAAGACATGGAGAACAACGGCTGTAAACCTGACCAGAATCCAGACCTTCATTAACAATTGTCTATAAAGGATTTTCAGAATTCACTGGCCGGACAAAATCAGCAACCAGGAACTGTGGCGGCGGACTAAACAGAAGCCCATCGAGGAAGAGATTCTTCAAAAGCGGTGGAGGTGGATCGGTCATACACTAAGGAAACCTGCTTCTAATACAACAAGGCAAGCCCTGAAACGGAACGCACAGGGTAAACGGAAAAGAGGCCGTCCAAGAAACACCTGACGCCGAGAATTGGAGGCAGAAATCAAGAGGATTGGCCATGAATGGAAGATCCTGGAGAAAATGGCCCAGGATAGAGATGCCTGGAGAGCTCTTGTAGGTTGCCTATGTCCTAGGAGGAAGTGCAGACGCCGGCGATGATCGGTAGATGCCCCTCATGGACGAGAAGGCTCAACAACAACATAGAATATCTGTATCAATATACCCATGAATATCCCATATTTTTGTGTTTGCTCAAATTTTAAGTGTTTTTGCGATGTCATCGTTCACAAGCAAATTTATTCCACGGCCAAGCGACGTGTGACTAACATTGTACATCAAGCAAAACCTTTGTACTATAGTAATAAAATACTCACAAGTAGTACTAGTAGGCAGCTTTTTCATGTATGCAATAATCTCAGAGGGAAAAGTTTGGCTGTGGCCCTTCCTTCTGTATATCCGTTGCATCAGCAACCAGATATATTTTGTAATTTTTTTACAAACAAAATTGTTGACATTAGGGCTGAGCTTGACAGAACAATTTTACCCCCAACTAATGTATCTTCCTCTTTTGCTGTGAATTCTTGCTTTGAAAAGTTCCACCCTGTTACGGAAAATGAGGTCAAATCTGTTATTCTAAAATCTAAACCAACGTCATGTTCTCTTGATCCAATCCCCACTCCATTATTTGTTGAGTCATTAGATCTTTTACTCCCAACAATAACGCATATAGTAAATGAGAGTCTAACATCTGGTACTTTTCCAATGGTATGTAAATCTGCTGTAATAAAACCCTTGCTGAAAAAGCAAGGGTTAGATCAAAATAATTTAAACAACTATCGACCAGTATCAAATATTTCATTTCTGTCTAAGGTCATTGAAAAAATTGTCTTAAAACAACTTTTTTCTTATCTTAATGACAACACTCTTCTAAGTCCCAATCAGTCGGCCTACAGACTTTCTCACAGCACAGAGACCACCCTGTTAAAGGTAACAAATGATCTCCTACTTGCACTAGACAGTGGACAAATCTCTATATTGGTCCTCTTAGATCTTAGTGCTGCTTTTGACACCGTCGACCATCAAACATTACTAAAAACCATGCAACATTACTTTGGGATTTCTGGCTCAGTTCTGGCTTGGTTTCAATCATACATATCTAACAGATCACAAGTGGTATCAGTAGATGACTGTATCTCTTACAGAGCTGACTTGGTTTATGGTGTGCCTCAAGGCTCCGTTTTGGGTCCGGTACTTTTCGTGCTGTATACAAGGCCACTACTTCTACTGCTCGAAAAGCATTCAGTTAAAAGCCAATCATTTGCAGATGATACTCAACTTTACACTCACACGGATCCCTCTGATATTGACTTCACTGTCCAATTGATGCAGGAGTGCATTGGTGAGGTAAAGTCTTGGATGACTCTAAGCAAGCTCAAACTGAATGATAATAAGACAGAAGCACTGCTATTCTGTAACAATAAATCCCGCAGTACTTTGATTCTTCCAAATTCTATTCAGGTGGCTAGTTCTGATATACTGTTCACAACATCGACTAGGAATCTTGGCTACATTATTTCTGACAACATGTCTATCAACAACTTCATCAATCACATTTGTCGCTCTGCCTATACTGCCATTCGTCAGATCAGTTCAATCCGTCATTACTTAACAGACAGTGCAACAAAAACTCTAGTCTGTTCTCTTGTTCTAGCTCGTATGGATTACTGCAATTCTCTTCTGTCAGGTGCGCCAAAACAATGCATTGAAAAACTACAGAGAGTTCAAAATTCAGCTGCAAGATTAGTTCTAAGGGCAAAAAAACATGACCATGTTACTCCGCTACTTTACTCTCTTCATTGGCTACCTATACAAGCCCGAATTGATTACAAACTGGCCGTTCTGTGTCACAACTTCTTTTCTGACTCATGCCCTTCATATCTTACTGAACTTTTGTCAGTCTACTCACCAAGTCGTCAGCTACGCTCCTCTGCGGATACACGCATTCTCTGTGTTCCTAAGATAAGAACTAAATCTTTTGGCGAAAGGTCATTCTCCTTTTGTGCGGCCAAACAATGGAATTCTCTTCCATTACACATCCGTAGCATTTCAACTGCTAAGTCATTTAAGACTGCACTTAAGACACATCTCTTTAAAATTTATTTTCAAAAATAATGAAACCACATTTCTGTAATTGATTAGCGTAGCTGATGTATTGAGCATACCGTATTGTTATTTATGTAGTTAATATGCTATGAATGTTTCTTTTTATTTATATATGTATTGTTGTTTCCATGTAAAGCGCTGTGAACCTGGCTCCTTGCTGGGATACAGCGCTATATAAATATGCATTTTATTATTTTATCATTATTATTATTATTATTAAATAAACCTGATTTCCCGCCTCGCTTGAGCTGCTTTTATTATACCGTGAAACGATTGTTTTTCCTCAGTTTTTGTTATCAATCAAGAAACGTATAATGAAGTAAACAATCACGTTTGGGTATTGCACACAATTGACAATTTTGTGTTAACTCCGCACTTATAACAATAATACGTTTTAGTTCTAAAATTGTATTTATTCCTTCAATAACAAATATTATATTTATTCCTTCAATAACAAATAATGTTTTTATTCCTTCAATAACAAATAATGTATTTATTCTTTAAATAACAAATAATGTATTTATTCCTTCAACAACAAATAATGTATTTATTCCTCAGTAGAAAAAATAAAATAAAATAAAGGGAACCTCTCTAACATAACTGAGGTCTATGAATTGATAATTCGTATTGGGAACTGGTCATTTACATTCAATGAATTGATACGTCGTAGTGGGAACAGGTCATTTACATTCAATGAATTGATAAGTCGTAGTGGGAACTGGTCATTTACATTCAATGAATGGATAAGTCTCATTGGGAACTGGTCATTTACATTCAATGAATTGATAAGTCGTAATGGGAACTGGTCATTTACATTTTATGAATTAATAAGTCGTATTGGGAACTGGTCATTTACATTCAATGAATTGATACGTCGTATTGGGAACTGGTCATTTACATTCTATGAATGGATAAGTCTCATTGGGAACTGGTCATTTACATTCAATGAATTGATACGTCGTATTGGGAACTGGTCATTTACATTCTATGAATTGATACGTCGTATTGGGAACTGGTCATTTACATTCTATGAATTGATAAATCGTATTGGGAACTGGTCATTTACATTCTATGAATTGATAAGTCGTATTGGGAACTGGTCATTTATATTTTATGAATTGATAAGTCGTATTGGGAACTGGTCATTTACATTCTATGAATTGATAAGTCTCATTGGGAACTGGTCATTTACATTCTATGAATTGATAAGTCGTATTGGGAACTGGTCATTTACATTCAATGAACTGATACGTCGTATTGGGAACTGGTCATTTACATTCATTTACATTTTATGAATTGATAAGTCGTATTGGGAACTGGTCATTTACATTCATTTACATTTTATGAATTGATAAGTCGTATTGGGAACTGGTCATTTACATTCTATGAATTGATAAGTCGTATTGGGAACTGGCCATTTACATTCTATGAATGGATACATCGTATTGGGAACTGGTCATTTATATTTTATGAATTGATAAGTCGTATTGGGAACTGGTCATTTACATTTTATTAATTAATAAGTCGTATTGGGAACTGGTCATTTACATTCAATGAATTGATAAGTCTCATTGGGAACTGGTCATTTACATTCAATGAACTGATACGTCGTATTGGGAACTGGTCATTTTACATTCTATGAATTGATAAGTCGTATTGGGAACTGGTCATTTACATTCTATGAATTGATAAGTCGTATTGGGAACTGGTCATTTTACATTCTATGAATTGATAAGTCGTATTGGGAACTGGTCATTTACATTCAATGAATTGATAAGTCGTATTGGGAACTGGCCATTTACATTCTATAAATTGATAAGTCGTATTGGGAACTGGTCATTTACATTCTATGAATTGATAAGTCGTATTGGGAACTGGTCATTTACATTCTATGAATGGATAAGTCGTATTGGGAACTGGTCATTTACATTCATTTACATTTTATGAATTGATAAGTCGTATTGGGAACTGGTCATTTACATTCTAAGAATTGATACGTCGTATTGGGAACTGGTCATTTACATTCTATGAATGGATAAGTCGTATTGGGAACTGGTCATTTACATTTTATGAATTGATAAGTTGTATTGGGAACTGGTCATTTACATCTTATGAATTGACAAGTCGTATTGGGAACTGGTCATTTACATTCTATGAATTGATAAGTCGTATTGGGAACTGGTCATTTACATTCTATGAATTGATAAGTCCTATTGGGAACTGGTCATTTACATTTCAAAAATGAGATTTGCTTTATCTCTTCATATAAACCCATATGTGTCTGGTCATCTGGCAGCTTGTCTGGTCATCTGGCAGCTTGTCTGGTCATCTGGCAGCTTGTCTGGTCATCTGGCAGTTTTGTGCGTTATATAAATGGAATACGTGTTAAATAGAGATAAGACGCAACAATAAAGATAGATTTTCCTGTCTATTTGGTAATAATCTAAGAGAATATTTTTTTTTTGTATTTACTTAAGAACATACATCTACATGGCAGAAGAAGAAATAGTAATTAATACATCATAAATGATTTTTTGAATGCCAAGAACTAGAGAAAAACTTCACATTAAAAAGCCAACTTTATGATATGCCTTTACTTTGTTTTTCCTGTAAGTGCGCACTTAAAAGCACCTGTAATGGTTAATTTATAAGGCATTGGGCTTAGAACAAAATTATTAGTTCGCAATATTAATGAGAAAATCAAAACATATTTTCAAAAACTTTTAATAAATTTTTTTATGTAGTCTACGAGAAAGGATTATTCTTTTTTTGCATTACGTAAATATTATGTTTTATGACCACGAAATTATTCATAGATTTATTTTTTTCAATGGGACGAAATCGGAAAATTTTTAAATCAGTTTTATTTAAATATTATGTAACCCATGAATTTAATTAAATTAATGTCACATATTCAATGTCTTATTGTATAACTCATTACACCGTATACGCATTTTTGATCTCTTTATATCTAAGTGGCTTGCCACTTAACTTCGTTCCCTTAATTGAGGGATACTGTGCCAATGAATGTCTAGTTTTCACTTACCCACTGTAAAAACTGAGTGAGGTTAAAACAAGTTCATGCAACTTGTAATTTTTTAATTAATAATTATGATTAATTAAACACTAAGCTTGTTAGGCTCCTCATAAAACTCCTCAAGATCATGGCTAAAACATTTCTAAAAATATCATCTCATTAATTTTTATTGAAAACATAAAACGTTTTTATACAGATCTTAATAAAAGAGGCCAGATTGTAAACATTTTACAACTGTCACATTTTTATTCCGTGTGATTTATAAAGACTTGACAATACTTGATATTGTTTATTTATCTAAGTACATGTTGTACAATGTTTCTAGTGTATTTTAATTTGTTGTATGATGTGATACTAATAATAGCTTAGGAAATGTTAGACACGACTTGAAACGTATAACTTTTCTTTGTTGTATGATGTGATACTAATAATAGCTTAGGAAATGTTAGACACGACTTGAAACGTATAACTTTTCTTTGTTTCAGTAACTAAAAATGTAGCATAGTAATAACTGGGGGCAGCCATTTATCCGGTATGTCGGATATCCGTACCGAATTTCAATAAGTATGTTTCCATCCAGATTTGGCAAATGCTTATGACAGATCTAGATAGTATCTGGATATCAATATAGTTAAGAATTTTTCTTAGTGAAGTTAAATTAACGTTATTCAGTTTATAAGCAAATAAAAACTTTATAAAACAACATCTATAAATGAGTACAGTTAACAAGAATGAACAGTGAGAGAACATTCAGCACAGTGGGGCAGGGGAATGATGATAAGCGTTCTCTCTTGTCACCGAACAAACTTGGGATGTTATTGTTCTTGAAAAAAATGGGTATGACAAATATTCAAATATTTTAAAACTTTCAGGTAACAAGTACTGTTGTGTACCATTATGTTACAAGTTACTAGTAACTAATAATTATTTAATTATCTTATCTTACCTTATCTGTTACAAACCCTCCTTCTATTCAGAAGATTATTGCGTCCTACGCGTTGGTTGTTGTGTGGCTGTGGGGTGGGGGTAGGTAATAATTGATAGAAGTAAGCCAGAAAACTATGATATCAACAATATGTAAACTTTGATTGTGTTGGTTGATATGTGGCCGTGGGGTGGGGGAGGTAGGTAATAGTTGATAGAAATAAGCCAGAAAACTATGATATCAACAATATGTAAACTTTTCTCAATCAGCTGATGATACCGTCTTGACGATAATTTGTCAGTTTTCAAAATGGAGACGTAAATATAATTCACGATAAACAATTTCAAATAAAATAATGTTTTAAAAAACTCAATAACAAATAATGTATTTATTTCTTCAATAACAAATAATGTATTTATTCCTTCAATAACAAATAATGTATTTATTCCTTCAATAACAAATAATGTATTTATTCCTTCAATAACAAATAATGTATTTTTTTCTTTCAACAACAAATAATGTATTATTCCTCAGTAAAAAAAAATTAAAAAAAATAAAGGGAATCTCTCTAACATAACTGAGGTCTATGAATTGATAAGTCGTATTGGGAACTGGTCATTTACATTCTATGAATTGATAAGTCGTATTGGGAACTGGTCATTTACATTCTATGAATTGATAAGTCGTATTGGGAACTGGTCATTTACATTCCATGAATTGATAAGTCTTATTGGGAACTGGTCATTTGCATTCTATGAATTGATAAGTCATATTGGGAACTAGTCATTTACATTATATGAATTGATAAGTCGTATTGGGAACTGGTCATTTGCATTCTATGAATTGATAAGTCGTATTAGGAACTGGTCATTTACATTCTATGAATTGATAAGTCGTATTGGGAACTGGTCATTTGCATTCTATGAATTGATAAGTCGTATTGGGAACTGGTCATTTACATTTTATGAATTGATAAGTCGTATTGGGAACTGGTCATTTAAATTCTATGAATGATAAGTTGTATTGGGAACTCGTAATTTACATTCTATGAATTGATAAGTCGTATTGGGAACTGGTCATTTACATTTTAATAATTGATAAGTAGTATTGGGAACTGGTCATTTACATTCTATGAATTGATAAGTCGTATTGGGAACTGGTCATTTACATTCTATGAATTGATAAGTAATATTGGGAACTGGTCATTTACATTCTATGAATTGATAAGACACAAACCCCAAACCCACATAGCGTACATAGGTCACAACGAGCATTTGGATTTTTTAATTTTAAAAAATAAATAATATGTAAATGCTTAGTAAAATAAACTCAATATTAATATTTAAATGTAAACACTTGTAATAATAATTGTAAGTAGATATGACGCAAGGCCTAGCACACGCCGCAGACTTGCTCGCAGATAATGCAAAGAACGTGGGTAAAGAACGGACACAAACAACAGAACAAAGAAATTAGACGAACGTGAATGAAAGTCGGGGTTGGTAGCGGAGATGGCTGTCATAGTGATGGTCTCGAGACATGCGCACTGTGGTTAGCTACATGCCCCACCCTGCACCAACTTAGCTTGCCAACCATAAACTGTGATTGGTCAACTCTTGCTAGGGTCAGATGTGTTCACAATCTTAGCTTGCCAACCATAAACTGTGTTTGGTCGACTCTAGCGAGGGTCAGATATGTTCACCAACTTAGCTTTCCAACCATAACCTGTGATTGGTCGACTCTAGCGAGGGTCAGATATGTTCACCAACTTAGCTTGCCAACCATAAACTGTGATTGGTCGACTCTAGCGAGGGTCAGATACGTTTGCAAAAATGACGTAAACGAACTTACACAAACAAACATTTTTAAAAATTAAAACAAATAATTTCTCCGCCGAAGCTTAAACCAAGTACCTATCACGTGTAAGGCAGACTTGAAAACCACTGCCCAACGAACATCATGGTATTATTTAAAGGAACAACGCAAGTGAACGCAAGAAATATAATTTGTTTCTAAATATTCCAAACCACTTTTTAACCTATTTGGCTTGATTTGTCGACCCTCGCAAGGGTCATTCGTCATGTTTATTTGCCCACTTCTCACCAATGATCTGTTCTGGCGATATATAGATATCAATATTTCTAAAGATAACTCTATGAATTATATACACTGTGTTTCATCAATTAACTGGGTACAGATCGCTTCACATAACAATAAATATACATGTGGAATGCTCTAAGCATTCAATGTAAATCATATACATCATAACCACAATATATAAAGATAGTACAATGGATACGGATTACTCTTATGATTTAAAGAAATGTGTTTATGTTTTTACATTATTTGTTAAACTAAAGTTGGAGAAGTATGTGGTTGAAAGAATTAAATTTATCAACAATGTAGCTAGTAAATAATTATTTTATACTTAAAAATTATTGTGCTCACAAAAAACAGGCCGAAATCAACAAAGAACTCCCAAATCTCATCTCGTCCCCGTGGGACTTGGTGGTCGTATGATAGCGCGCTCGACTATCGTACCGAGGATTTTTGAGTGGATACCTAACTAGACAATAGTTAGGCGGCTGGGGTAATGCGTGGAACCCCTATAGTTGTGGCCTGTGACCGCTGCATCACTTGCCAACAGATCATCTCTCATGGTCTGTGGACATAATTATCTTCTGCATAGAAAGAGCGTCTGTATATCTAAGATAAGATAAGATATCGTGTTCACTCACACCAAAACATTCACGGTAACCGACCTTAACATTGTTGCTTATAAGTGACTTTTGTTAAATTTCTTAGAAAGTATAGTAATTACATGTCAGATACATTCGAATGGACAAGTTAGAGTATTAAAACAATTGTATTTAAATAAACTTTTTCAATAAACATAATTTTTAACTTCGATTAAAGAAAAAGTTATATTTTGTTTAGAGTGCGATATTATTACTAATAAGTTTAACAATTTTGATGTGCATTCAAAAAATTCAATGTCAAACTACAAAGCACTGATGCTGATAAATTTAATTCCACTTTATGTTGACAAAACTGAGATACAAAACAATGTAAAAAATCTAAATAAAAGTAGACAATCAATAAAAAAGGATTTAAATATATAAGACATTATGTCCATAATTTCTGTGTGTTACAATTGTTTTCAGGCCTGTAGATTTAAAAATGCGGTTTGAAGTATAGTATTAAAATAATTGTTAGTCTTTTTAAAATTGTATTTATTTAAAGGATATTAAAAACTTTAAAATTAATTCAATGACTATAATTTGTTTGTTTGTATTGATATTATAGTGTGATTAGTGGTTGTGTTATATAATTGATACAAGTGGCACGCCATTTGACCTCGATCACTTTAATTAGGGATACAATATCAATAAATTGCTAACATTTCCCCATCACCCTTGTCCTTAGCTTAAACTATATACAATAGAACATTTATACAATAAGTACATTTATGAACAAAACTAAAAGAGGGTGTTAACCTTGTCATTGTTGTTCACATAGC
>MUZC01000638.1:146480-162819 GCA_002072015.1 Radix auricularia | reverse complement strand
CCCCCCCCCCATTCGATTGAGTTTTGCGTGTTCGTTCCCACGAGTGCCTCATTTAAAAAAAAAAATACACCAAAATTTGTAATTTTTTTAAAGTCAATAAATTGGTTACTAACTGTCTAATAAAATAAAATTGAAGCCGATCATACATTTGTGACGAAGGGGGTGTGTGTTTTAGAAATGTGACATCACATCAAAACGTGCAACTTAAAATGAAAATTTCACTTAAAAACTTGAATTTTTACAATTTATTTATTGACGATTTAAATGGATTTACACGTGTATCGATTTAATAGACTTCAACTTCACATTAAATACAAACTTAAGTGACAATAAAGTTATTTCACAAATGCTCATTTTCAAAAAGGAGGAACAGCTATTATAGGGGAGGGGGGCGCGGCTGCAAATCTTTGTTCTGAGGGGGTTCCAAGTATTTGTTACAATGGTGGAGAGGGGGGGTATAAATTAGCCAAAATCACGTGACGTCACTTCTAGACGTCGGCCGTGTGGTTACTGAGAAATAAGGGGCATGGAAGGTGGCTAGGTTGCATAGTATAGCTGTATGACGGTGAAAATTATGCGATGTTTTGAACGGGTAACCCGGGTACCCGTTCGAAATTTGGACGGGTACCCGGGCAGCATTTTTCAAAAAATTGACAGCCCTATTTACAGAGGATTATTGCTTTATATACTCTTGTATTACAGAGGATTATTACTTTGTACACTCTTGTATTACAGAGGATTATAACTTTCTATAATCTAGTATCAACTGACTTCTCCAGAATGTTTACCTGTCACTCTCTGCACGCCAGCTGAGCACGCATGCCGCTCGACCACCCTGTCCCCTAAATTACATATCATAAACAAATATAAAGTAAAATAACAGTATATATGAAGTTGTAAGTGAAATTCTTTTCATTTTTTTAAATTTAATATTTGGTCATTTTTATCATGAACGTAATTTTTCTAGAACAAAATAATTGTTTGAATAGGGCTAAAGATGGTGGCAAGTAAACAATAATATAACGATATCATGTAAAAATAATTGTTAGAATAGGGCTAAAGATGGTGGCAAGTAAACTATAATATAACGATATCATGTAAAAATACACACTGGCTACGTCCCTGTACGTTATATGTAGTTCAGAAAAAAAATCTAGCCTAATATTTAGATAAAAATTGTACTCAAAATAAATTTTAAAATTAATAACATTTTTACTAAAATAAGCAATAGTAAATTATGAAATGAGAGCATGATCCGCCCCTGAATTGTGACTTGTTGACTGATTGCAGTCACCTCTACTGTAGAAGATTATGACCGAAGTCAATTATTTTGTGTGAGAAAAGTTTTGGATTTTAAAGGGGTGCACGGAGATAGCTTAGGTATAGTTTACAATTAGATTCTATATGTTATATATTTCCTCATCATTGATTCATACACTCACTTTTTACGGCTCTATAAAACAACCCATCACAATGGTGCGTACTATAATAGATGGGTTCAATTAAGTTGATTCTTGGGTTGGTACAGATGTGAAAAATGTAGTGATCTGTTTAGGTTTATTTCTATTTACTTTCTTTAATTTTAAGTAATTGTAATGGAAATTGTTTTTCGTGTTAGCGATGCACCACTAAGCACTGGTGCTTTTTTTTAATAAAAAAATCAAATTCAATTTTTGCAATACACAACATACTATGGACGATTACTTATAAGATCTGTAATCCTTAAAAAAACTTCTTTATTTTTATGTTATTTATATTTTAAAGTCTCTCAATGTTAATTAATGACTTGTGTTTCGTTGTTCTTTATATAAACGGATAAGAAAACATGTGTAGGAACATGAAATACTAGGGGCAAATTGGATTTTAAAATAGGATTTATTTGGAGTTTAAAGCAAACAATAAAGTGAATAAATTTAATTGAACATGATTGCTTTCTTTACTGTTTAGAGAAGTGTTACCGCAAATTTTTCAGTCTCTAGAGAAAGAACCATTTTATTTCATTCAAGTGCTATGTCACTTGATCTCAATCCCTATAAATAGGAATACAATGTCAATGAAATATGTAGATTATCCAAAATCAGATAAAACTTTAGTTTATTTCCAACAACCTCAATTGACTGCTTTATAGAACAATTCGTTATCAACAACTTTTTGAAACCGAAGAGACACAAATTACACTTGTTTTTATATAGTTTTTTTTAAAAAGCCAATCACATGACTTCTAAAAGTTGAATAATACTATTATTAATGTTTGCACATAGAAAAGTGACATGCGGCTAGTAAACCGCAGGATTCAGACCTTTGTGTCTAGGCACTGACAAGGTTAAACATATTAGAACGACGTATGTGCTATTTTTGTAAATATTTTAAAAATGAAAGCTCTCAGGCCAACGTATTTTTGTAAACGACATCATGGCCTTGGCCTTGAGAAAAACGTGTAAATAAACAAAAAGAACAGTGGAGCAAGATCAGCATTTTTCTCCACATAATCTGTCAAAAATCTGGTCTCCTGGATACCCTTAATGTCAATCTGCATACCCCTGATTTATTCTAACACAGTGGTAAGTGGTAAGTTTATTACATGGACCCAGTGACTGAGTGTTGAATGAGTTAATGTATAAACACATTGTTAAGTTTGTTACATGGACCAAGTAACTGAGTGTTGAATGAGTTAATGTATAAACACAGTGGTAAGTTTGTTACATGGACCAAGTAACTGAATGTTGAATGAGATAATGTATAAACACAGTGGTAAGTTTGTTACATGGACCAAGTAACTGAGTGTTGAATGAGTTAATGTATAAACACAGTGGTAAGTTTGTTACATGGACCAAGTAACTGAGTGTTAAATGAGTTAATGTATAAACACAGTGGTAAGTTTGTTACATGGACCAAGTAACTGAGTGTTGAATGAGTTAATGTATAAACACAGTGTTAAGTTTTGTTACATCGATCTGGTGACTGAGTGTTGAATGAGTTAATGTATAAACACAGTGCTAAGTGGTAAGTTTGTTACATGGACCAAGTGACTGAGTGTTGAATGAGTTAATGTATAAACACAGTGGTAAGTTTGTATTTTGTTTTATAAGGACATATCGTTGTATTGTATCTGAACTTTTATTTTATAATTTCCATACTTTTTTGTATCTATTACTCTAAGTACGCAAACTAAACACACATGCCGCCATGTCCACTAATTTAAATATCATATACAAATATAGAGTAAATTAACATTGTACAATTCCTTGTAACGCACATGTGCTAAAAAATGATTATTTATTAATATATATAATGTTTGTCATTTCCACTGTAGACTTTATTTTACTAGATGAAATTAATGGTTAGAATAAGGGTAAAGGAGGTAAGGACAATGCCATAATCTAACGACACGGAATAAAATATACACTGGCTAAGTCACTGATTTACATAGCACAGTTATAAATAAAAAACATTTTTTCTCGTGTATGATAATATTCATATCATTTTCACATATAAATTTGAGATCCAGTCATATATTACAATCATAAGGCTACGGTCTGTTACTAACGTCTTAAGTTGGTTAATGGCTACTGTTGATGTCAAGAATAAACTTATTATCCGAGATTCGAACCAATGACTCTATGTGTGAGGGACAAAAGCGCATGCCACGTGAACCCAGTCTAACTCTTACAATCATTGTGGACCGACATCTTACCAAAAGTTTGTTAACTATTTCATTTAATGATAATTATTATTATTATTTCAGAACTCTTATATTGTGGTACCACAGTTCGGTTTTATCAGTGGCCATTTTGTCGGATCTTGTCACAGACACATGCCCAGAGAAAAGATTACAAAATATGAATCTTGTTTTACTTAGAAAGATATAAAACGACCGTCCTATTTTGTATGATTACAATACTACCCCATCTCACTATACTCTTCATGGGAGAATGTCAAAATAATTTCACTAACATCCATTGTTTTACAAAGCAAAATGGCTGGTTAGTTATAAGGTTGTCGAGTGGAGATTATTGCGTTCTACGCTTATCCGAGGGTTTTGTTTAGTCCTGCAATCTTATTGAAGTATAAAATGATTATAAAGTGTTGGCTTTCCTGGTTTCTTGTATAAGATTGTCCTTGCATACGGAATAATAAAGGTGTTTCTATCTGACTGTTGTGTAAGTTATCTTTGGTTTAATTAATTATGTATAACTAGCAGACCCGGTCGGGGGTTGCAACGATCTCAGTAAAAATGACAATTTAAGAATCCTATGAGTGATATGTTTTAAAAACAATTATGCCAGAAACCTACATTGAAGTTAGAAAAAAAGTCCAAGTTTCATGGCAAACAGATAAATAAAATAATAACTAGATTGTGCCGGGGCGCCGTGGCGCCTGCGGCGCCCCTTTTTTTTGGGCGCCTACGGCGCCAACCTTTTTTTTAAAGACCAACTACCTTGTCCTATTTTGAAAAAAAAAATTATTAAACTTTATGAAATGTACGCAAAGTATTTAATAATAATAAACAACATCTACAATAATATTTGTGGCTTACTTACTTGTAGAATTATGTTCGTCTGCAATTTCAAGCCAAAGTTTCCTTCCCGAATTCCTATTAATATTACTATTACCTAGTAACACTTCGAAGACGTTGAGGAGAGTGGGCTCACGAACTTAACTTGTCAATAATAATAGGGGTTGTATTTTGCGTACCGATGCACATCAAACAATGACGTCATCATATTAAATATTTTTACAGCGCTCATCAAAACACGATTTTTCAACTAAACTAACTGCTGTAGACTGTCGTACATCGCTCCTCAGCGTTACGTTACAAACATACAGAACCACACCACTGGGTGTTTATATTATTAAATTTAAAAGCTTTAAAAAAACGACATTAAGGGGCTAGGCTCTAAAATAAGTGATACTTTGTACTCAGGCTATGTTTCTCAATATAGTGTAAAATTGCTTTGGAGAATTAAATTATTAACGTGCATTACAAAAAAAATTTGGGGCCGCCTACCCGAAGGAATGAACATAAAGAGTTCAGTTTCCTATAGTAATTATTTATTGACTCTTGAATTTTTATAAGCCAAAAAAGAAACGACATTAAGGGACCCAGGGCCCATTCACGACAAGATATAAAGCTTAAAACGATCTCAGTAAAAATGACTATTTAAGAATCTAATGCGTGATCTGTTTTAAAAACTACTATTTGTTAAGATTTTTAATAATTAAATTGAGGGATAAAATCTTAAACGTTTTCTAAAACTGGTATTTTGGGCCCCTGTTAGATTGAGAAAAAAAAGTAGCCAGTGACCATTCCGTGAGGGTACTCAACAGTCTTAAAATTTTTCATGACAATCGGATGAATAGTTTATTCAGTTACTACGGACAAGAACAGACTCACACAGACATACTTTGATTTTTATATATATAGATTACTATTTTACTCTTGTTTCTTCTATCCTCTAGTATTTCAAGGATTAAAGACGTAACTATTGGCGTTATTCGTTTCATCTTTATATGCCCTCCAATAATGAACATTTCATCTTTATATGCCCTCCGAAAATGAACGTTTTATCTTTATATGCCCTCCAATAATGAACGTTTCATCTTTATATGCCCTCCAATAATGACCGTTTTAACTTTATATGCCCTCCAATAATGAACGTTTCATCTTTATACGCCCTCCAATAAAAAAACTTTTTATCTTTATATGCCCCCAATAATGAACGTTTCATCTTTATATGCCCTCCAATAATGAACGTTTCATCTTTATATGCCCTCCAATAATGAACGTTTCAACTTTATATGCCTTCCAATAATGAACGTTTTAACTTTATATGCCCTCCAATAATGAACGTTTCATCTTTATATGCCCTCCAATAATGAACGTTTCATCTTTATATGCCCTCCAATAAAAAAACTTTTTATCTTTATATGCCCTCCAATAATGAACGTTTCATCTTTATATGCCCTCCAATAAAAAAAACTTTTTATCTTTATATGCCCTCCAATAATGAACGTTTCATCTTTAAAAGCCCTCCAATAAAAAAATCTTTTTATCTTTATAAGCCCTCCAATAATGAACGTTTCATCTTTATATGCCCTCCAATAATGAACGTTTCATCTTTATATGCCCTCCAATAATGAATTCGTTCTAGTTTATTTTTATTTTATTTATGTTTTTGGCGGATGGGTCCCATACAGAAGATGCATATTCTAGTATAGGTCTCAACAAGGTTAGATAGCATTTTAGTTTTATATCTTTATTTAATTTGTAAAAGTTTCTTTTTATAAAACGTAAGGTTTGGTATCATGTTTAATAAACTATTACTTTATTACTTGGCAAAATGTGACATTTTAGTTCGCCCAGCTTAAAGTATTAATAGGCGTTGTAAACGTGTGTAAATAATTTTTACATTTAATATTAAAACAATAAAGGAAACGTCACAATTTTCAATGTTGTTAAATGGTAGAAATATATATATATATATGTCTTCTTTTACGTTAGCGACACACCATAAAGCACTGGTGCTGTTGTATTTAAAATGAAATTATTCCTTACAAAAATTAAGAGATTTTTTCTTTAAATAAAATGTTAATTGATAGATCTATGTCATTTATACATTTTTTACTCTAAATATTAGTTAATTAGATCTTTTTTATAAAAGCGTAATATTAAAAATGTATAGAAACATAATACTCTAACAAGACATAAAATTTTAAAATTGTTTTAATTTGGAATTAAAGCAAACTGTAGAATCTGTTCTATGTACTTTAACATAAAATCTATACTTACCTTACTGTTTAACGAACACAATCTCTGCTTCTTTAATTTTTCAAATAGAAAACAATTTTATTCAAGTGATATTTCACTTGATCTCGATCCTTCTAATCAGGGATACAATGTCAATGAACGCATCCGGGCAAGCCAGCGACTCTTAAGTCTTAAACTAGCGACAGTCAGAATAGCGACTGTCAAAATAGCTACCGTCAAAATAGCTACCGTCAAAATAGCTACCGTCAAAATAGCTACCGTCAAAATAGCTACCGTCAAAATAGCTACCGTCAAAATAGCGACAGTCAAAATAGCGACTGTCAAAATAGCGACCGCAAAATAGCGACTGTCAAAATAGCGACTGTCAAAATAGCGAATGCATAAAAATAGCGACTGTATCAAAACAGCGAATGCAAAAAAATAGCGACTGTATCAAAACAGCGAATGCATAAAAATAGCCACTGTATCAAAACAGCGAATGCATAAAAATAGCGACTGTATCAAAATAGCGACTTTTTTCTTTTGCTTGTGATAATGTTAGAAAAACTTACTGTGCCTGGCCTACAATGTAGTTTATAAACTCTAGAAAAGGATGACACGATAAGCTATGCAGCTTCTTTTTAGAGAACGGACAGTTTAACATTAAATACAATCAACTTGAGGAGTTTATAAATAAATTTTGGTGTTTTAAAGAGTGTATACACATTTTCAGGACACATTAAAAAATATTAAAATAATAATAAATGTCAACGGTGTAGAAACAAAGGGGTCGACACGTCTGGGGTCAAATCGCCCTAGGACCTAAACTTGGAATCTTCCGGGGACAAACGTCCTGGCGTCGAACAGAAAGGGTCAAACCGCCCGGGGTCGAATCGTCCGGGGTCGAATTGTTCAACCACTCCTGTAATATGGTTCTCATTGACATAGATGATCAGGTTTATTTTTGTTTGAGTATCGTCTAAATTCGCATGACCTTCAACTGATTTGCCCTGTTTACAAAGCTAGAATGTTTTTTCTGTACATTTCATTTGTTCTATGTTGGTACAACTATCATAAAAGGGGTGATATTTGGAGATCTAATAGAAAAAATTTTGTTAAAAATTAAAATTATAACTGCTATTTCTTAAGTCAAATATAGTTATTGTTTTTTCTTTCACTTAAAAAAATGCTTATACACTTAATGATGTTAATTTAATTTCATAACACAATTTCTTAAATATATTGATATCCAGATTCTATCCAGAACTCCCAAAAGGATTTCGCGAATCCAGATAGTGGCTAAAATCCAGATATCCAGCATGCTATGCCACATTTTTAAATAGTGAAACAAAGAAAAGTTATAAGTTTCAGGTCGTGTCTAACATTTCCTAAGCTATTATTAGTACCACATCACACACAAAATTAAAATTCACTAGAAACATTGCATAAAATGTACTTAGAAAAATAAACAATATCAAGTATAATCAAGACTTTATTAATCACACGGAATTAAAATATGATATTTGTTATAGAATGATTACAATCTTGTCTCTTTTACTAAGATCTGTATGAAAACGTTTTAGTGATGTCTGCATGTAATAAAAATTAATGAGATGAGATTTTTAGAATTATTTTTAGCCATGGTCTTGAGGAGTTGTTATATAACAATCTTGTTGTTTAATCTTTCATGAAATTATCATGAAATTATCATAAAATTGTTTAATAAAATGTGGAAAAAAGTGAAGTTTAAAAAATGTTTATGTTTCTGAAAGTTTACAACAGTATTAGACCATTAAAATTTTTTATCCATCAAAAATTAACTTGTTGAATAAAAGAATACAGTCATATTTAATGTAACTCGATCTTTACAAGGCTGAAGAGAATACTGGACATTTATTGGCACAGTATTCCACAATTAAGGGAAGGAAGTAAAGTGGCAAGCCACTTAGATATAAAACTGTCGACTCCGTTTGAGTAATTGTGCCTAGGTTGAACTGAACAACTAGACATCAAATATGTAACAGTTAATACATTAAAATTATGGGTTTCATAATTTTAAGTCAAATTTAATTGAAAAATTCCCATTTTTCGTTAAATTAATTATAATCTGTGTATAATTTCGTGTTCAATAAAACATTAGAAATATATAATGCACAGCAAGAAAACTTTTTCATTCAGACTTCGTTCAAAAATTCATTAACAGTTTTTAAAAAGGTATGTTTTGAACTTCTTATAATTTGCGAACTAATAATTTTGTATTACGTCCAAGGGCATAAGAAAAAGGTCATTATTGGTGCTTTTTAGTGCACACTTACAGGAAATGCAAAATTATTGCATGTGACAAGAAAGCTTTAAATGTAAAATTTGTTCTATTCTACCTTACATTAAGAATATTTGTACAGTATTAATTAATGAGCTAAAATGTTTTTATACACATTTAAAAAGTAGTCCTCAACAATTACATTTGTTGTATATAACTATTGCATGTTGCTTTCACCAGATATTTTTTTTTTCTTTTCATTCACTCTCAGTCGTTTGTCCAAACCCACCCCATTTGGACAATTGTGTTATTTCGGGAAGTCTTCACCCGTCACCAAATCATTAGCGGCGTATGCTACAACGCGGGTCGGCTATTGGTTTATGTGTGGCAATCTAGGGTGGTGCAGGGTAGGGGTGAGAAGTAGGTAACCGCAGAGCACATATTTCCAGAACAACAATGCGTCGGCAGTTTTTCCCGCCCCCAAGTTTCATTTACTTTTTTCTGATATTTTTCTAATTTGTTTTTAGATTAAGTATCGTCTAAATTCAAATGATCTTCAACTGATTTGACCTGTTTACAACGGTAGAACGTTGTGTTGTATATTCTATTTGTACTATGTTGGTACAGCTGTCATAAAAGTGATGAGTTTTGTTGTATTTTCTATTTGTTCTATGTTGGTACAACTATCATAAAAGTGATGAGTTTTGTTGTATATTCTATTTGTTCTATGTTGGTAAAACTATCATAAAAGTGATGAGTTTTGGAGATCCAATAAACATCACCATCTCTGTCAATAAGAACTATATTTCAAGCGAAGCATATTCTCTATTCTTTATTAACTATAAATATACTACTTCGTTATTTGACGGTGTGTTGTATTATCTTCCATGTTGGCAGGCTTTTCGTTTGCCATCTCTAATAACAACAATGTAGTAATAAGCCTGTATTCACTCAAAAACATTTATCACTTGTATTATTAAAACACATTTATAAAGCCCATTAAATGCTTGTGTGTGAATATGTATTCATTGCCATTTTATCACTTTTTGTAGGCAACGAAATAAGTGGCATGCCACTTGAATAATAAAGAATTGTGATTTACATCAACACATATTAAAATATAAACCTAAACCAATGAGACAATATTATATTAATATTAAAAGGTGAAATAATTTCATTATTTTAACAAATACTCATTTAAAAACCCGGCATTAATTAGTTAATTTTATTTCTTTCTAAATGTTATTGTTTTTTTCTAAAGCAGTTCAAAAACACTGAGAAATTTAACTAACATTTTTTTTTTCAAATGTTTTTCCAAAACCTTTTTAACTACATTCAAATATGATTTTATAAATGTAAATATTGTTATTTCTCTCGATAGATAAAGTTTTCTCAAGTATATAGAGACATTAAATATTTTCGTAATGGTGATTTGTGGTGCGGAACTCATCTACATACAAATTAAATTAATTTAGTTTATAAATAGTAGGGTAAACAGAAAATAAAATTTGTTTCTTAAATGATACATTTTTCATTGTTCGTTTCTTAAAAATTTTATAAAGAAGACAGGTAACTAAAAGCTACCTATGAGTGGCCTGTGACCGCTGCATCACTTGCCAACAGATCGTCTCTTATGGTCTGTGGACGCAATTATCTTCTGCATAGAAGGAGCGTCTGTATATCTAAGATAAGAGTGCTGCTTTTTTTTTTTTTTTTTTTAGAAATTGTTGAATTAAATTAAATTGGAGTTAAATATAATTATTTCACACTAATGAGTCTTACAGTAATTCACTGAATTGAATATCAACTAATAATTCCAATTTAAGAGGCAGAGATTCCAAACACAGGGGAGCGACCCGTGGACATCACAGACGGCAGTTCTTAACAGAGGATTATTGATGTCTACAATCTTGTATTACAGAGGATTATTGCTTTCTACACTCTTTTATTACAGAGGATTATTGCTTTCTACACTCTTTTATTACAGAGGAGTATTGCTTTCTACACTCTTGTATTACAGAGGATTATTGCTTTCTACACTCATGTATTAATTTTCTTCTCCATATTTTTTTATCACCAACACTTTGTACGCCAGCTGAGCACGCATGTCGCTCCACTACCATGCCCCCCCCCCAACTTACATATCATAAATAAATATAAAGTAAATTAACAGTATATAAGACGTTGTAAGTGAAATCTTTTCAAAATCTTTTATTTTTTAATTTAAATATTTGGTCATTTTTATTATTGACTCAATATGACTAGAATAAAAAAAAATGTTTTAATAGGGCAAAGGGAGGTAGCAATTACACAATTATATAACGACAACATGTAAAAATACACACTGGCTACGTCCCTTTTTTACGTTGCCTATAACACGGAGAAAAATGTGGCCTAATATTTTAGACAAAAATTACACTCAAAATAAATGTGTTTTTATTAAAAATTATTATCATTATAGCAGTCACCTCTACTATTGCCCAGACCAAGTTATGACATTACTAACGTCCGATGTTTGAGAAAAGTGTTGGATTTTATAGGAGAGATTGGAGATAGCATAAAGTGTAGTTTTCATATATTACGTTAGACTAATATATTTTTTCTTTATTGATTCATACACTCACTTTCTGCCGCTCTATAAATAAACCCATCATATTGGTGCGTACTATAATAGATGGTTTCAATTAAGTTTATTCTTAGGTTGGTACAGATAATGTTAATAATGTTGTAGGCTGCTTGGGTTTATTTCAATTTACTTTCTATGTTACTGAACGATGAAATTGTTTTCACGTTAGCGATGCACCATCAAGCACCAGTGTTTTAAAAAAAAATATATTTTTTTAATCAGATTTATTTTGCTCTTTACAAAACTTACTTTTGACAATTAAAGATGAGAAACTTTTTTCTGTAAAAAACATATTTATCAATGATTATTTTATATTTTTACTACTATTAATATTAATTACCTGTGTTTCCCAGATCTTTTGTATAACCGAAAAATTAAAAATGTATAGACACAATTACAAGGTCAAAAAAGTTTTTTAGCATAATATGTATTTCGACTTGAAAACAAACTATAAAATATATACAATTGTTTAAGCATATGTGCTAACTTTACTGTCCACGTGTTACATTCGATTCATGTTCCTTTACGGAATACGAGCCAGTCTATTTTATTCAAGTGTTATTTCACTTGATCTCGATCCCTATATAAAGGGATATAATGTCAATGAAATATTAGAATTCTCCTACCCCAGTTAAAGCAGAGTCCCACTCACAACAAATACGTGTCTTTGGTACATGGAGTAATTTGTAAAAATTACTAATTTATAGACAATGTATATTGTATAATGAACTTTCCTCTCTTGTCTACAAGAGTAGATACTTATTGCCAAGTATGGTTTCCCAAACAAATTCATTTCCTTGGTTCAACAATTCCACGAAGGCATGCAGGCCAGAGTCCAGGACAGAGGAGAGTCATCTGACCCTTTTCCTGTCACAAACGGTGTCAAGCAGGGATACGTACTGGCACCAACGCTAATTAGCATCATCTTTTCTGCCATGCTGACAGAGGCCTTCAGAAACGAGGATGTTGGTGTTAAGCTGAGGTACCGTACGGCTGGCAAACTGTTCAAACTTCGGAGGCTTCAGGCGAAAACCAAGGTCAGGACAGACACAATCAGGACCTGCTTTTTGCAGACGATTGTGCCCTCAATGCTGCCTGATGACATGAAACGCAGTGTTAACTTGTTCTCCAGCGCCTGCACTAATTTTGGTCTGACAATTACCATAAAGAAGACTGAAATTCTTTATCAATCGGTGCTTGGAAAGCCTTATGTTGAGCCCAACATCACTGTCAACAACCAGAAACTCAACGCAGTGAAACGCTTCACATACCTAGGCCGCACACTGTCACAAAATGTCTTCATCGATGACGAAGTGAATGTCAGAATTGCCAGGGCCAGCTCCAGTTTTAACAGGTTTTACCCAAATGTCTGGAACAGAAGAGGCATTACCATCCAGACCAAAGTGAAAGTATATAGGGCAGTGGTTTTTTGTACACTGCTTTATGCATGCGAAACATGGACCGTATATAAACGCCATGCTAAAAAGCTGAACCACTTTCTCACAACAAGCCTCGGGAAGATCCTGGGTATAAAGAGGCAGGACAAAACTCCAGACACCATGGTACTAACCAAAGCTGGCCTCCACATCATCTTCACCCTCCTGATGCTTGGCATGGCACCTAACCTGAATGCCAAATGAAAGACTACCAAAGAGACTATTCTATGGCGAGCTCCAGCATGGCCAGCGGTCACATGCAATAAGCCCAGGCACGTGGGAGGAAGCTGCATTTGACCGGTCCACCAGGCGCCAATCCATCCACGAAGGTGCCAGGACATGCGAGGCAAAAAGGATTTACGCCGCAGAAAAGAAGAGGCGAGCCCTAAGGGCCCGTACTGTCAACCCTCCAAGAGACAACCCACTCATCCCACGTCCCTTCTGTTCCCCAACGTCCCTTGCCAGGATTGGTCTTGTCAGCCATCTGCGCACACATAGGCAAACCAGTCTCCGCAACCCTCGGATGGTCCTCGTCGATTCGATGGACGAACAACAACAACAGATACTTAATATGTTCGTTAAAATGGTTTCTCTTTGTTGTCTACAAGAATAGATACTTACTAAGCTACTAAACATTTCCTGCCAGTTTGTTAGATGAAGACAAGAAAGAAGACACTGGAGGTTAAATAAAGATTTTTATGTCAGCTATATATATAATACAAGTTTATTGTTATTGTAGATTGATTATCATGAAAAACAATAATCAGCTCATTTGTATTGTTAAAAAAAACAAGTGTAAACTGATGATGTTTTTTCATAAGAAAAAACGAAGTAAACCATAATGTCTTAGTGTTTTACCTTCGTTGATCAAAGTAAACCATAATGTCTTGGTGTTTCACCTTCGTTGATCAAAGTAAACCATAATGTCTTGGTGTTTTACCTTCGTTGATCAAAAGAAATGTTTTTAAGTTGTGTTTCTATTTGAAGGGATTTAATATAAAGAGATTTTTTTTTAAATAAAGAGAACAATTAGGTAGCAGAGGAAACAATAAACTTCTGTCCTTGACCTCAGCGGTAGTCTCTATGTCAGACAATAAACTTCTGTCCTTGACCTCAGCCGTTGTCTCTCTATCGGACGCAGGGTTCATTTTCTTAATACTTGTACATAAGATTTTCTCTACAAGAAGGACAATTTGAAACAAAAAATACTGTGAATAACTTGAGTGGAAAGCCTGACTGAATTGACAAGTAAACAAAAATGTAAACAATAACGTCTTCCTTGTAACAGATAACAACAGATCATGTTAGCAGATGTCTTTACAAACCTTGCACCTCATAATAATCATATCAATGAAAAAAAGAAATTTACACTCTGTAAAAGAAAGACAAATATTTTAATGACGTCATGTTGTCATATAAGCCGTGCATTAAAATAATATTTCTTGTCAGCGACGCACGATACAGCACCGATTTTAATGTGAATTTGTAAGAAAATTAAAATGCAATATTATTAAAAAGTATAGATTTTTAAAAATCGTATAGATCTATATCTTTAAATACCTCATTATTAAAAGTTATTTGAGACATTCTACTCGTTAGCTGTGTTACCAAAATGTCACGTTTTATAATTTTAAAATTAATTTATACAAATTTTGTATTTTGGTTTTTGAAAGCAGTTTTCAGATAGCATTTATGTGGATTCAAAGAAAACTTGGATATTGAAATTTCTATGTCAAATAGTTAAGATCCTACGTTAGCCAGATGTGCGTCTTCATTTGGCTAATGTCTTTTTCCAAGTGCGTCATGCGCTTGTTTCGATCTCTATATTTAGAGATACAATTTCAAGGTTATGTTAAATTGAATTCACCACTTACATTTAAAATAATTTAGTCAATTTTAATTCAAATCTCTTTGGCGATGTCTTATAGAAAAATCAGGGACTATAATACTTACGTTCTAATGGACTCATCTTGGGATATTATTATCTTATCTTACTTTATCTGTTAAAGATCCTCCTTCTATACGGAAGATTATATCGTCCTACGCTTATGTATTGTGTTGATTATTGTGAGGTCGGGGTAGGGAATAGTTGATAGAAATAAACCAGAAAACTATGATATCAACAATATGTAAACTTTTCTCAATGAGCTAATGTTACCGTCTTGACGATAATTTGTAAGGTTTCAAAATGAAAACGAAAACATACATCACGATAAACAAATTCAAATAAAATAATGTTTAAAAAACTCCTACAGATATGTGTATTTTATACAAAGTCTGTACCACTGCTTTGATAGGCGGTAAACACAACAAAACAAAAACATAACTTTATGGGGGGATGGGGTTTCATCTTCTTGTTAGAAAAATTAGTGATGAATATAAAGACATGACGAAGTTAAGACAACGAGACAGTGACCGTCTTCATCATAAAATAATGTAACGGTTTGCAAGGAAATGGGAAACATGATAAAGTTTTAATGATGCTTATCAACTTCCGTTTTCCTGCTTTAATACCACGTGACTTTCTCTCTAACTGATGTGCTTTAATACCACGTGACTTTCTCCCTAACTGATGTGTTTTAATACCACGTGACTTTACCTCTAACTGCCTCGGTCCGATGTTGGTTCATAATTTATTTTTATATGAAATGAGACACGAAAACAATTTATTAAAATAAACAAACAAAAAATTAATTTTAAAAAAAAGAAAAAAAGAAGAAAAGTAGTAAATGTAAAAATGTTTGCAGCTTCACGACCACAGCAGACACACACACATGCATACACATACTTATACATACACTCTTAAACACTCATACGTATATATACACACACTGTGGGATATCAATATAAAAACACACACTCTCACACTCTAATACTTACATGTACACAAAGCGATATATAAACATAAAAACATACAGTTTCACAAACTCATACTTATATGCACACAAAGCGGGATATCAACATAAAAACATACACACTCACAAACTCATACTTTTAAAAAAATACAGATACACAAAAAATCAACCACAGATCTTTTATGTTCTTACTTTTCACCAAAAATTATAATCTCAAATAAATTCACGTCATAATGTTCACCACCCCATCCCACATAGCGTACACAGATCTACTGAAGTCATAATGTTCACCACCCCAACCCCACCCCACATAGCGTACACAGATCTACTGAAGTCATAATGTTCACCACCCCACCCCCACCCCACATAGCGTACACAGATATACTGACGTCATAATGTTCAACTACCCACCCC
>MUZC01000638.1:113050-142128 GCA_002072015.1 Radix auricularia | reverse complement strand
CCCCACCCCACATAGCGTACACAGATATACTGACGTCATAATGTTCACCACCCCCACCCACCCCACATAGCGTTCACAGATGTACTGACGTCATAATGTTCACCATCCCTCCCCACCCCACATAGCGTACACAGATATACTGACGTCATAATGTTCACCACCACACCCCACATAGCGTACACAGATATACTGACGACTAGATCAAAAGAAGCACATATATTTTTGGATTTAATTAATTTAAAAAATACATAATATTTAAGTGCTTAGTACAATAAACTCAATATTGACATTTAAATATAAACACTTGTAATAATAATTGTTAGTAGATACGACGCAAGGCCAAACACACGCCGCAGACTTGCTTACAGATAGTGCAAATTACGTGGGGAAAGAAAGGACTCAAACAACAGAACAAAGAAATTAGACGAACGTCAATGAACGTCGGGGGTAGTGGCGGAGATGGCTGTCATATTGATGATCTCGAGACATGCGCACTATGGTTAGCAACATGCCCGGCCTGCACCAACTTAGCTTGCCAACCATAAACTGTGATTGGTCGACTCTAGCGAGGGGCAGATATGCTCACCAACTTATCTTGCCAACCATAAACTGTGATAAGTCAACTCTTTTTAGGGTCAGATGTGTTTGCAAAAATGATGTAAAAAACTGACACAAACAACTATTTTAAAAAATTAAAACAAATTATTTCTCCTCTGAGGCTTAAACCAAGTACCTATCACGTGTAAAGCAGACATGACAACCACTGCCCTAAGAACATCATGGTAGTCTTTGAAGGAACAACGCAAGTGAACGCAATAAACATTGTTATCTCGAAATATTCCCAACAACTTTTGAACCCACTTCGCTTGATTTGTCGACACTAGCAAAGGTCATTGGTCATGTTTATTTGCACACTACTCGCCAATGATCTTGTTCTGGTAATATATAGATATCAATATTTCTATAGATAACTCTATGAATTATATAGCACTGTGTTCCATCAATTAACTGGGCACAGAGCGCTTCACATAACAATAAATATACATGTGGACTGCTCTTAGCATTCAATGTAAATCATATACATCATAACCACAATATATAAAGATAGTACAATGGATACGGATTACTCTTATCATTTCAAGAAATGTGTTTATGTTTTTATATTATTTGTTAAACTAAAGTTTGATAGGAATGTGGTTTAAAGTAAATAATGTATCAACTATGTAGCAAGTAAATAATCATTTATACTTAAAAATTATTGTGTAAACCAGAAACAGACCGAACTCTATAAAGGAGCGCACAAGAAAAGCCCCAATTCATCGAATGGTTTCACCGGAAAAAGCCCAAACTCTACAAAGTTCGCCCAATGCTCATCTCATCTCGTTATCACCGACCCGTGCTCACTCACATCAAAACATTCACGGTAACCGACCCTAACATTCTTGCTTACAAGTAACTTTTGTTAAATTTCTTAGAAAGTATAATAATTACCTGTCAGGTGCATTTAAATGGACAAGTTAGCGTTTTAAAATAATTATATTCAGATATACTCTTCCAATAAACATAATTTTTAACTTCAATTTGAAGAAAAAGTTATATATTGTATAGAGCGCATTATTATTACGATTTAGTTTTACTTTTGGATGTGCATTAAAACAGTGTGTTTCCTGTCAATGTCGCACCACAAAGCACTAATGCTGATGTATTTAATTCGACTTTATGTAGACATAACTAAGACTCTAAAAAATGTTTTTAAATAATAAATGAAAATTAAAAAGAAATCTTTAAATAACGAATTTAAATATATAAGACATAATGTCCATAACTTCTGTGTGTCACTATTGTTTCCAGGCCTGTAGATTTAAAAAATGCGCATTGAAATATAACATTCAAATAATTGTTCATCTTTTACAATGGTATTTTTTTAAGGTCATGAAAAACTTTAAAAGTAATTCACTAACTAAAATTTATATGTATGCATTGATGTTGTAGTGTTACATATTTACAGGCTGTTATGACTCTTTTATACAAGTGGCACGCCATTTGACCTCGATCACTTTCATTAGGGATACAATAACGATAAATCGATAAAATTCCCCCACACCCCTGTCCTTAGCTCAAACTATAAACAATAGAACATTTATACAATAAGTACAATTATGAACATAACTAAAAGAGGGTGTTAACCTTGTCATTGTTGTAAACATAGCTACATAAATTCTTCTAACTGCAGATTAATTTCATGGTGACAACAACATAGCTACATCAATTCTTCTAACTGTAGAATACATTCATGGTGACAACAACATAGCTACATAAATTCTTTTTAACTATAGAATACATTCATGGTGACAACAACATAGCTATTATTTAATAAACTAGGTGGTTCCCGAGCGGCAAGCCGCCCCCGTCTTTAACTTTCTCGCGTATTAAAACTTTTTAAAAATTTATTTGAAAAATTATTTTTTTTAAATTTTATTCAATCTTCTTGTATTATTTTATTGTGCCGGGGCGCCTGCGGCGCCCCCTTTTTTTGGGCGAGAGACCAACTAACTTGTCCATTTTTGATAAATACGAATTATTAAACTTTATGAAATGTACGCAAAGTATTTATTTAATAATAATAATAGGGGTTGTATTTTGCGTACCGATGCACACCAAACAATGACGTCATCATATTAAATATTTTTACAGCGCTCATCAAAACACGATTTTTCAACTAAACTAACTGCTGTAGACTGTCGTACATCGCTTCTGTAGCGTTACGTTACAAACATACCCACACCACTGGGTGTTTATTATATTTAATACTATTTATACTTGAAAGAATTAAAATCTTCTAATTGAGTATATTCTTACGATCTATGGCGGATTAAAAGGCGTTGGCTGTGAACGGGCTAAAGCCAGGGCCCCCCGGAGGTTTTGGGGCCCCCAAACTTTTAAAATTTTATAATAAATGTGAACAAAATTTGCACTAACCCTTTAAAATATAATAATTCCAAACAATTAATAAATCTTATCTGTTAATCTGATCGCTATTCAGACCTGATAGTCTAAATAATCGAAAAATTTGATTTAGCTCACTAAGAGAAGAAGATATTATAGATTATATTTTATATTTTTAACATTTCACATCCTCCATAAACACTACTGGATTTTTTTTTCTTTTCACACTCAATTTTAATGTACCGGCAAACACTTCAAACTTATTTCTTCGTGTTTTTATTTTTTTTTATGATTTATATTTTTGGTGGGGAAAACCTTTCCGTAGTACAGACAAGACATGATCAAGGAACCAATGGACTATTTATTTATATTCTTATATTAGCTGTTACTGGTTGGGGCCCCCGTTTGATAGCAGACAGGGGCCCCGTACAGTGTTAATTCGCACCAGCTTATGATATACTTTTTATACAAAACGTTAAAAACTTCAAATATTTTTTTATTGTTTATAATTTTGTAAATTAGTGTCTAGCCCTAATTTTATTTGAAAGAAATGTATACAGTTGTCTATCGCTCTATAATCAACACGATCTACCGAGAAGGGGAAAAGAATGTTGTCCCATATAACTGTATGGGGATGAAGAGAATTATTAGTAAATTGAAATGTATAGAAGATCATGACGGACGTACATTTTTTCACCCACGAAATACGGCCGACAGCCCATGAAACACAATGTACTATGGGTCTGTCCTTAATCATCACACTTTAAGAAATAGTGACCGGTGTTATAACATTTTCACAGTCTCCAGTCTGTTATTTAAATTTAGATCTGTATAAAAACATTTTAGTTAAATCTGTAGCTATGAAAAATTGTCAAGATGAATTTTTAAAACATTTTAGTATGGTCTTGAACAGTTCGATGAGAAGTCGAAATAGTTTAGTCTTGAACTTATCATAAAATTATCATTAAATATTTATACATTTGTTAGGCAAAATCAAATTTTTAAATAAATAAGTTTATTTTTATCCCATGGTTAAAATTTTCATAGAGTATTTAAAATTCTAATAAATAAGAATACGCTATAAAAATTGTTTAAAATTATTCCTTAACAAGGTTTAGAGAAAACTAGCAATTCATTGACCAAGTATTCTTTGTTTAAAAAGAAAGAATTTAGATGGCAAGCCATCTAGATATAAAACCAACCTCGAAGCATGTTATATAGTGCAGTTTAAAGCACTAGAGATCAAATATACGACAGTAAAAGAATTAAAATAATAGTTTAAGTAATTATAAACGTGTATGGTCTAACTAAAAATATTTTTTGGATCAAATAATATATTTCTTAATGTATACTTTCGTGTTACATATTACAATAGATTTATATATCACAATTCAAGAAAACTGTTTTCCATGGACATTTTATAAACAAATTTAAAGAAATTAAAGAAAAAAATGTTTAGTTCCTCTCATTTTATTAGCAATCTAAGTTGTTTTATGTACAGCGTCATATTAAAAGTATTAGTTGTGGTGCTTCTTTGTGCACGCTAACAGGAAATACAAAGTTAGTGCAAATAACAATACACAATGAGCGTGCATTTTCAAGTATTTTTGAGTAAAGAAAAATAATTTCCCTTTTTAGATTGGTATGGTTTTTGAATAGATTGTCTCTTCATTTCAATAATAATCATGGAATAATTCGAAGTTTTCCTTTACTGCTTAATTTCTCGATTATCAGTATTTTTAAAAAAAATTTAAAATTGTGTTATATTATTACAAGTAAACGTCCCATCACTTACAAATTGTTAAAAGTCTATTAGATAAAAGTAAACGTTTTCCTGTTTTCCACACTCCTGAGTAATATCGATACGATATTTTATATTAAGTAAATTATATAACAGATTTGCTATGAAATGTCAGGTCTTTAGTATATGTATTATAATATATTTGCTATGAAATTAATCATTAACTTTTAAAAATTTACCGAATCGATAATTTTTATTAAAGCTAAAAAAAAAGAGGTATGACGTCATTACATTGAAAATTTCAAGGGAAGTAACAAGAACAGGAAATTGATATTTTAAAAATTTAAATATAAGTACCGTATTTCCGGCGTATAAGAAGATTTTTTAACCTCTAAAATTCTTCTCAAAAGTCTGGTGTCTTATACGTCGGGTATCATGTTATACACTGTATACGGGTATCATTTTATACACTGTGTATACTGGTATCATGTTATACACTGTGTATACTGGTATAATGTTATACACTGTGTATACTGGTATCATGTTATACACTGTGTATACTGGTATCATGTTATACACTGTGTATACTGGTATCATGTTATACACTGTGTATACGGGTATCATGTTATACACTGTGTATACTGGTATCATGTTATACACTGTGTATACTGGTATCATGTTATACACTGTGTATACTGGTATCAAGTTATACACTATGTATACGGGTATTATGTTATACACTGTGTATACTGGTATCATGTTATACACTGTGTATAAGGGTATCATGTTATACACTGTGTATAAGGGTATCATGTTATACACTGTGTATACTGGTATCATGTTATAAACTGTGTAAAAGGCTATCATGTTATACACTGTGTATACGGGTATCATGCTATACACTGTGTATACGCTTATTGTCAAAGGGCCGCAATATGTAATTGATGTACATTTGCTATCAGATGACAAACAGAAGGTTTTGATGGCTTTTAAATAAAATTATCATACTTCATGAAAATCTGACGTTTTTAAATGTATATTTGGTGTCTGTTGGAAAAGAGGGATGCTAAACGGCGAACGTAGCATGATGCCTATATTTTAATAGGAAAAGTATGGGGTTCGTCTTATACGCCCAGTCACCTTATACGCCCAGTCACCTTATACGCCCAGTCGTCTTATACACCCAGTCACCTTATACACCCAGTCGTCTTATACGCCCAGTCGTCTTATACACCCAGTCGTCTTATACACCCAGTCATCTTATACACCCAGTCACCTTATACACCCAGTCGTCTTATACACCCGGTCGTCTTATACACCCAGTCATCTTATACACCCAGTAGTCTTATACGCCCAGTCATCTTATACACCCAGTAGTCTTATACGCCCTTTCATCTTATACGCCCAGTCGTCTTATACGCCCAGTTGTCTTATACGCCCAGTTGTTTTATACGCCCAGTCGTCTTATACACCCAGTTGTCTTATACGCCAAGTCGACTTATACACCCAGTCGTCTTATACGCCCAGTCAGTTGTCTTTACACCCAGTCGTCTTATACACCCAGTCGTTTTATACACCCAGTCGTCTTATACACCCAGTCGTTTTATACACCCAGTCGTCTTATACACCCAGTCGTCTTATACACCCAGTTGTCTTATACACCCAGTTGTCTTATACACCCAGTCGTCTTATACACCCAGTTGTCTTATACGCCCAGTCGTCTTATACACCCAGTCGTCTTATACGCCCAGTCAGTTGTCTTATACACCCAGTCGTCTTATACGCCCAGTCGTCTTATACACCCAGTCGTCTTATACACCCAGTCGTTTTATACACCCAGTCGTCTTATACACCCAGTCGTCTTATACGCCCTTTCATCTTATACGCCCAGTAGTCTTATACGCCCAGTCGTCTTAGACGCCCAGTCGTCTTATACGACCAGTCACCTTATACACCCAGTCGTCTTATACACCCAGTCGTCTTATACGCCCTGTCGTCTTATACACCCTGTCGTCTTATACACCCTGTCGTCTTATACACCCAGTCGTTTATACGCCCAGTCGTCTTATACACCCAGTCGTCTTATACACCCAGTCGTCTTATACACCCAGTCGTCTTATACACCCTGTCGTCTTATACACCCTGTCGTCTTATACACCCAGTCGTTTATACGCCCAGTCTTCTTATACACCCAGTCGTCTTATACACCCAGTCGTCTTATACACCCAGTCGTCTTATACACCCAGTCGTCTTATACGCCCAGTCGTCTTATAAACCCAGTTGTCTTATACACCCAGTCATCTTATACACCCAGTCGTCTTATACACCCAGTCGTCTTATACACCCAGTCGTCTTATACACCCTGTCATCTTATACAACAGTCATCTTATACACCCAGTCGTCTTATACACCCAGTCGTCTTATACACCCAGTCGTCTTATACACCCAGTCGTCTTATACACCCAGTCGTCTTATACACCCAGTCATCTTATACAACAGTCATCTTATACACCCAGTCGTCTTATACACCCAGTCGTCTTATACACCCAGTCGTCTTATACGCCCAGTCGTCTTATAAACCCAGTCGTCTTATACACCCAGTCATCTTATACACCAGTCATCTTATACACCCAGTCGTCTTATACACCCAGTCATCTTATACGCCCAATCATCTTATAACACCTGTCATCTTATACACCCAGTCGTCTTATACGTCTAGTCGTCTTATACACCCAGTCGTCTTATACGCCCAGTCGTCTTATACACCCAGTCGTCTTATACGTCCAGTCGTCTTATACACCCAGTCGTCTTATACGTCCAGTCGTCTTATACACCCAGTCGTCTTATACGCCCAGTCGTCTTATACGCGTGAATTTACGGTAGTTCAATATATTATCAATAAATTTAAAATTGATTATCGATAATCAAACAATTTTTAATTGTGTATCTCATTTTCCTTATAAAAACAGCTTATTTTAAAGTTTACACTTTTAAAAAATCTTTATTTTAAAATTTGAGTTGTTTGTACGTGAAATAGCATTATTATTAATTATTAATAATTCATAATTTATTTATAAAAGATCTTTATTTTTAAAATTTTCCTTTATTTTAATAGCTATTTTATCGATTAAAATAATTTTAAAGCCACATTTACGTTGCTAGGTAACGTCCTGTGTAACTGACATGCAGCACCACTTGGTTGACGACATCTTAGATGACGTAGGTAAGGTCAAGAGACTCGGAGATAAGGTAACAGTGAAGTGGATCCCGAGCCACGTCAATGTTGACGGCATCTTAGATGATTTTTGGACGGTGTTATTTGGCACTGCCCAGCAGATGTAGCACGTTGTCCAGGTGAGGACAGTGTTATGTGTCACTGCCCAGCAGATGTAGCAGGTTGTCCAGGTGAGGACAGTGTTATGTGGCACTGCCCAGCAGATGTAGCAGGTTGTCCAGGTGAGGACAGTGTTATGTCGCACTATCCAGCAGATGTAGCAGGTTGTTCAGGTGAGGACAGTGTTATGTGGCACTACCCAGCAGATGTAGCAGGTTGTCCAGGTGAGGACAGTGTTATGTGGCACTACCCAGCAGATGTAGCAGGTTGTTCAGGTGAGGACAGTGTTATGTGGCACTACCCAGTGTATGTAGCAGGTTGTCCAGGTTAGGACAGTGTTATGTTGCACTTCCCAACAGATGTAGCAGGTTGTCCAGGTGAGGACAGTGTTATGTGGCACTGCCCAGCAGATGTAGCAGGTTGTCCAGGTGAGGACAGTGTTATGTGGCACTGCCCAGCAGATGTAGCAGGTTGTCCAGGTCAATGCCTTAAGAGACTAAGTCTCAGGGCAAGAGAAAATGTAGAAGAAGAAGACGCTGACGTATAACCATTATATGTGACATGTCAACTATCAACTCTTGTAGACTACAATGGAAAGTTTATTTTACAATATCAATCAACTATAAATTAGTCATTTTATGAATTATTCAATAAACCACTGTACTGATTTTATTGATAAAGAACTCAGCTTTTTTTTCTGATGTAGGATAATTCACACATTTTATTGACATTTTATTCCTTCTTATAGGGATCGAGATCAAGTGAAATTGCAATTAAATAAAATAGAATGGTTCTCTATCTATACTGGTATGATGTAGTTACGGCTGAAAGAGTACAGTAAGCAATTGTATCAAAATAAATAAATACATGCTATAGTTTTATTTAAATTTAAAATAAGTACAACATTAAAATCAATATTTCTCTTAGAATTGTATGTTTCTATACAATTTATTTTGTGATTCATTCATACAAAAAACTACGACACTCAAATTATTAACATTAAAAGTCTTTTAAATATAAAACACATATTATTAAGGATGTTTTAAAAAAAAAAAAAACTCTTATCATTAATGGTCCAAAGTAAGTTGTGAAGAGAACAAATTAAATTGGTTTTTAAAAACAAAAGCACCGGTGCTTTGTGGTGCATCGCTAACATGAAAGACAATTTCCATTAGCAGCTTTTAACAACTTTCTTAGCACTATCTGCACCTACCGAAGAATTAATTTAATTGAACAAATCTATAATAGTACGCACCAATGTGATAAGTTTATTTATAGGGCTGTAGAAAGTGAGTGTATAAATCAATGATGAGAAAAGGTATAACACATAATTGTAAACGATAATTTATGCTATCTACAAACTCCCATTTAAAATCCAACACTTTTCTCAGACATCGGTCGATAGCAATATCATGATCTCCTAGAGTAGAGGTGACTGCTATCAGTCAACAAGTCATGATCTCTTAGAATAGAGGTGACTGCTATCAGTCAACAAGTCATGATCTCCTAGAGTAGAGGTGACTGCTATCAGTCAATAAGTCATGATCTCCAAGAGTAGAGGTGACTGCTATCAGTCAATAAGTCATGATCTCCTAGAGTAGAGGTGACTGCTATCAGTCAACAAGTAATGATCTTCTAGAGTAGAGGTGACTGCTATCAGTCAACAAGTCATAATCTTCTAGAGTAGAGGTGACTGCTATCAGTCAACAGGTCATGATCTCCTAGAGTAGAGGTGACTGCTATCAGTCAACAAGGCATGATCTCCTAGAGTAGAGGTGACTGCTATCAGTCAATAAGTCATGATCTCCTAGAGTAGAGGTGACTGCTATCAGTCAACAAGTCATGATCTTCTAGAGTAGAGGTGACTGCTATCAGTCAACAAGTCATAATCTTCTAGAGTAGAGGTGACTGCTATCTGTCAACAAGTCATGATATCCTAGAGTAGAGGTGACTGCTATCAGTCAACAAGTCATGATCTCTTAGAGTAGAGGTGACTGCTATCAGTCAACAAGTCATGATGTCCTAGAGTAGATGTGGCTGCTATCAGTCAACAAGTCATGATCTCCTAGAGTAGAGGTGACTGCTATCAGTCTACAAGTCTTGATCTCCTAGAGTAGAGGTGACTGCTATCAGTCAACAAGTCGTGATCTCCTAGAGTAGAGGTGACTGCTATCAGTCAACAAGTCATGATCTCCTGTATTAGAGGTGACTGCTATCAGTCAACAATTCATGATCTCGTAGACTAGAGGTGTTTGCTATCAGTAGTAATTTATATTTAATGAACTGATACCTCGAAGGATATTCAATTGATTTCATATGCTAAAATGGAAACTGTACTTTTTTATAATTTTCCGGCTAATGCGAATAATTTTGATCGTGACGTAACGACGTACCGATTGCTGGAAACGAGAGTTCTATAAATTCTCATAAAGATTTAAGTTTTAAGTTAGGTATAGCTATATAATTTTAGTTTTAGCTTTTTTTAATGACGTGCCATAACAAAGTAGGTCGCTGATGACGTCACTGTCGAAATTCCTGGAATTAACCCATTTTCTTTTGTTTATTTATCTAGTCCAAACCATTATTGTTTTTAATAAAATATAATGTTTTAAGCTAAGTGGTAACAATGTTTTATTTAAACAGCTCGGTTATGCAGATATTTGACTGACGCCACGCAGGAAGTTAGAATTACCACGCAAAAAATGGACTTTGGGAAATTTTGCACACGAGCTGTTTTTGTAGTTTTTTTACTTTTGCCCACGAACCAACGAAGCTTAGACATATATGAAAGATTGCATGGTAGACAAACGATTTCTCTTATTTGACACAATAACCTTTATCAACATTTTCAACAGTCACGTCAGACAATATTATAATTCGAAAATGTTTACACTACATTTAGAAGCTGTTGGTCGATTAATCATCAAAACATTTTTAATCGTTAAAAAAATAACGATAAATTGAGAAATTAATCGTTAATTTCCACAGCCCCCCAAAAAAATACTTTTGGCTCTCGGTCACAAAACAAAAGAAAATATGAGAACAATACTTAATTAAGTGTTATAAAATTTGTATATACTATGTGATACTAATTAAGTGTTTTCGAATTTGTATATACCACGTGGTATATTAATAGGGGCTATCGAATTTTTATATACCACGTGGTGCTTTAATAAGGGCTAATTAAAATGAATTAACCAAATTATGTCCAGCTCAATTCTAACATGCCCAACAAAGTCCTTCATGTTTCATAGTGATCGAATGAATGGTTTAGTCTGCTATAATGGACAAACGTACCTAATGTCGTCAATTTTTGAAAACTATTATACTTTTTAAAATATGTAACTGCTAGAAAGATTTGTTGTTAAAAATAATATACTATTTAAAAGAAATGTAGCGATTAAACGAGAAATTAATAAGTAAATGAAAACGTTACTTTATTCCGTGATTATTATTGGGGGAAAAAAGTCAATTTAGAAAATTATAGGCGTGTAAAAACTGAAATTATTTTTCCTTACTAAAAGATACGGAAATATGTCTTTCCTTAAAATAGCTGTGTAATGTTATATCTGACACGCACTAACATTTGATTTCCTGTTAGCATGCACAAAAAAGCACCACTACTGATCTTTTTAATATGACGATGAACAAAAAAAAAAACTTTGAAAAGTAAATGAAAGAACTAAACTTATCGTTCTCTTTAATTTTTGTTAATTTGTTCATAAAATGTCTATGGAAAGAGTTTTTATAAAATGTGTGTTATGTAAATGTATTGTATTATGTAACAAAAAATTATACATTAAGAAATATTTAATTTGAGTAAAAAAAAATAATTTTTAAGATGGTTTATATTTGAGATTATTAAAACTTTTATTTTAATTTTTTTACTTTTGTATGTTTGATGTCTAGTTCTCCAACATGCTTGCACATCTGAGCTTTCTTATCTTTTATTATATCTAGGTGGTTTGCCATCTAACTTCGTTTCCTTTAACAAGGGATACTGACTATGTGAATGAATTGCACGTTTTCTCCTAACCTTGTAAAGGACTTAGCCAAACGAAGTTCATGTAGCTTAGTTGAATTTGATACATTTTATGAATATTTTAACCTTAGGATAATACATTTATTTATTTAGACTTTGAATTTTGCCTACACAATTGTCTAAACATTAAATGATAATTTTATGATAAGTTTAAAGACTAAACTATTTCCATCTCCCATATAAATGCTCAAGACCATAGTAAAACATTCCAATTTTAGAGGCAGGGCTTCTGAACACAGGGGAGGTCAAAGTAGAACGACAGGTATCGATCCGTGGACATTACAGACAAACGTTCTTTACTATTATTTATTATTCGTTACTGATCCTTCTTGCTTTCTACGTTCTTGTATTAACTGTCGTTTTATCTAAGACTCTCTGTACGTCAGCTAAGTACACTTGCTGCCGTGCCCCCTAATTTACATATAATAAACAAATATAAAGTGAATTGGCATTATACAATTCATTGTAAATTAAATGTGTTCAAAATTGCTATATATAAATATTTGTATTTAGTCATTTCCATTGTGGACTTTATTTTACTAGAAGAAATTAATGGTTAGAATCGGGTGAGGGAGGTAAGGACTACGCCATAATCTAACGACACAAGAGAGGTAAGGACTACACCATAATCTAACGACACAAGGGAGGTAAGGAGTACACCATAATCTAACGAAACAAGGGAGGTAAGGACTACACCATAATCTAACGACACAAGGGAGGTAAGGACTACACCATAATCTAACGACACAAGGGAGGTAAGGACTTCACCATAATTTAACGACATGCAGTAAAATACACACCGGCTACGCCACTTTTTAACGTCAAACACAATACAGATAAAATTAAAACACGTTTCTTTTCTTGTGTTTAATAATCTTAATATCATTTTCAAATATAAAGTTGTGAAACAGTCATTTATTACAATCTTAAAGCTAAGGTCAGTTACTTACTTTCTAGGTTTGTAAGATTTGATCAATAATATACAAAAAATTAATTATAAATAATAATAGTAGAAAAATAAATTATACTTTACAAAAAATTCACATTTTCGAAACGAAAGGATCGAAGCGTCCTGTAGTCAAACTGTACGGGATCGAATCGCCCGCGATTGAATAGTCCGGAGTTGAATCGTCCGTGGTCGACCCGACCGGGGTCGGAACGCCCTTGGGACGAAATGTCCTGGGGTCGAACTGGCTGGGTCGAATCGTCCGGGGTCGAATCGTCCGGATTCGTAGTGTCAAACCACCACTACCCCACATCACTATACTCTTCATGGGAGAATGTAAAAATAATTTCACTAACATTCATTGTGTTACACAACAAACTGGCTGGCTAGTTATCAAGTGGTCGAGAGGAACTGAAAGAATACCTGAGTATAACAAGAGATATACAATACATCTATAAATATAAATGTATATATATATAAACATATTGGTCGGTTTAATACGTGAGTTTAGTTTGTCAAGCCTTAGATATTAAGACTGTTAATAAACTTATAATGTTTAGTGTTAGTTGTAATACTTAGAATATAAAGACTTGATCTATATCAAAGTTTTCTATGTTTTTAAATGAAGGAAATAAAGATTGTTTATAAGTTAGCGGGACACAACATAGCACATTGTTTTTTAGCGCATTTTAGAGAAGTCGAATGCGCTATTGCACCCGTTTTGTCCGTCCGTCCGTCATCACCCTTGATCTCAGCATCCATAAGTTCTAGACCCATGAGGTATATATGTTTTTTGTATGTCCTGACCTGCCATTTCTGCATCAACACTCAGTTACTCGATCCGTTAAAAAACCCCGTTAAAACTACCAAAAAATATTTCGAATCGAGAGGTAACACTAGCGCAGGGAACGGCCGCCATTGCCGGAAGTCGAATACATAGTTTTTACAAGCATTGAAGAGTGGTGCGAAAGCGTGCAAAAGAATTAGTTTTTTTTTTAGTTGACGTCATTAGAATATGTTTAAAAGTTTAGAGAGTTTTACGTCATCATTTGTGGTGACTTGTAGTTGGATTAAAGAGTAAATATTTTTTTTTTAAATGTAAAGAAATGACTTTTAAAAAAAAAATGTCAGGTATATTCACTACACAAGAAAATTCATAAAAATATGTCTAAAATCTAAACACAATTCCTGATAACTACATAATGCTGATATCTAACATAAGTACTGATACATAATACGAAAATGCGCTAACACGTCCTGAATTCCAATAGGGACCAAACTTAACATGATTTTTAAAAAAAAATAAAATATTATCTAATATATAACTTTTTTTACTTAAATGTTATATGGGGCAGTATTTTACTAACTTATGTTACTAAATTGTTATATGGGCAGTGAGTTACTAACTTATGTTACTTAAATGTTTTATGGTGCTGTGTTTTACTAACTTATGTTACTAAAATGTTATATGGGGCTGTGTTTTACTAACTTATAATACTAAAATGTTATATGGGGCAGTGATTTACTAACTTATGTTACTTAAATGTTATATGGGGCTGTGTTTTACTAACTTATGTTACTAAAATATTATATGGGGCAGTGATTTACTAACTCATGTTATTGAGATGTTATAAGGGGCAGTGATTTACTATCGTATGTCTTTTAAATGTTATATGGGGCGGTGTGTTACTAACCTGTGTTACTTTTATTTTATATTGTTTTTAAACTTATCTGAATTTTGCCACATTAAATTCAAGTAAAGATTGCTTTCATAAAATGTTTTTAAACCAATCGATTAAATAATCGATTAAACTTTTATAGGAACTAAATTTGGTAGTAAAGCGTAATGTTTACCTTTAAAAGACACCATCACCGAGTTCAACAAACCAACAAATATCTGTAACAAGCAGTAAACGAATCAACTCTTATTGTTCTAAATACAAAGTTCTTCTGCTTAAGAAATTAATTTCTAATTGTGTTAAATGCTTTATATACATAATATTGTTAGGTCTTATTTAGACTAGCAATTACAATTTTTGCTACTTGATTTTGACTGTATTATATTGCGTCAATTGTGTATGCATTTGGCAAGTATATTTTTGGCCACAGATAGGATATCACTGGAGCACTATCTTTGGCTTCAGATAAGATATCACTGCAGCACTATCTTAGGCTACTGATAAGATATTACAATAGCACTATCTATGGCTACTGATAAGATATTACCAACACAACATCTTTTGTCAATATCAGAATTTTGCTTGTGTAGCACAGTACATATAACTTTACTTATAGCCAGTACACTAACTCTCCACCAATATCAGATGTTGACTTGTGTAGCACAGTACATATAACTTTACTTATAGCCAGTACACTTAGCTCTCTATAATATCAGATGTTGACTTGTATAGCACAGTACATATAACTTTACTTATAGCCAGTACACTAACTCTCCACCAATATCAGATGTTGACTTGTATAGCACAGTACATATAACTTTACTTATAGCCAGTACACTTAGCTCTCCACCAATATCAGATGTTGACTTGTATAGCACAGTACATATTACTTTACTTATAGCCAGTACACTAACTCTCCACCAATGCTAATAACGTTTTCCTCATTTGGAAATCATTAAAGTTAAATTGTAAGAAGCAAACAAGTCATCACTACACCGTGTTGTTGTGGTTGAAAATATTTTTGTCAATGTTTGTTATTTAAATTGGTCTTTTCTTTTAGTGATTGAATATAACATAAATCCTCTTCTTTATTATGCCTATGAATTATAGTCAAATTTGTTTAGGTCTGAGAGGTTCACCGAACACATATATTTCATTTTATTACTTTTTTAAAATTATTTTTTTAAGCTATCACCGCCTCCTTAAAGTTTATTTTCTAAATCGACCACCTGGATCACTGCAGCGCTCATGGGTTATATACATACCGACAAAATGACCTGGTGACTGAGAATGTTTTAAATAGAACTTTGTCTATAATGGGGGTGGGAGAATCTTAGCAATTAATTGACATATTATCTCTTGTTAAAGAGATCGAAGTCAAGTGGCGTGCCACTTGGAAATATATCATTATCAAGGTAACAGCGTACGTACCGGTATTTCATTACTTGTTCAAAGAAAAACATAAAGATAAAAGTATAAAATTTATAGTTTTTTATATGGGGTTTCACTAGGATAAAAATTGTATTTTTCCATTGCATTAAATATTTCTATACGTAATATTTAGTTACACGCAATACAAAGTGTATGCCATAAAAATAAGTAATACTATGTCGGCTAGATTCTTAGATTGAAATTTAACCAAAATTACAGTTACTAATATTATAATTTTTTTTATTTTTCATGCCGCTTAAGTTGTCTCAATTACAATTTCATATTAAGTAGGTCTACAGCGGTGCTTTTTAGTGCGTCGTTCATGGAACATACAAGTTGATTGCACGTCATATATAGCAATAGAAAGTCTTTTAATTTTTAGCGCATTTTCGAGATGTCGAATGCGCTATTGCACCCGTTTTGTCCGTCTGTCATCACCCTGATCACAGGATCCATAAGTCCTAGACCCATGATGTATATATGTTTTTTGTATGTCCTGACCTGCCATTGGTGCATCAACACTCAGTTACTCGATCCGTTTAAAAAACCCATTAAAACTACCAAAAAATATTTCGAATCGAGAAGCAACACTAACTCAGGGAACGGCCGCCATTGCCGGAAGTCGAATGCACAATTCTTCATGCATTGAAGAGTGGTGTGAAAGGGTGCAAAATAATTTTTTTTTTGTTGACGTCATTAGAATATGTGTAAAAGTTTAGAGAGTTTTACGTCATCATTTGTGGTGACTTCAATCAAGATCTCAGCGGCCCAGGGGCAGAAATTGAAAACTTTTTCGAAACAAGCTTCAACATTCAACTACTTTCACCAGGATTGGCAACCACGATCTATCAAACAACAATTGACGGAATATTTGGGCGATTAGCTGATTACAATTTAGAAGGTTTCATTTATGAGTCCTATTTCATTGACCACAAACCACTTGTAGTTAGATTAAAGAGAAAATTTTTGAAATTTAAAACGTAAAGAAATGACTTTTAAATTTAAAAAAATTTCAGGTATATTAATTACACAAGAAAATTCATAAAAATATGTCTAAAATCTAAACACAATTACTGATAACTACATAATGCTGATATCTAACATAAGTACTGATACATAATACGAAAATGCGCTAACACGTCCTGAGTCCAAAAGGGACCAGGCTTAACATGATTTTTTAAAATTTAGTCTTTTATGTGTATGTTGATTTTTAACGTTGATAAATTGTTTCATTTCATGTAGACTATATATAGACAGATATAGATATAGATAATATAAATGCGTGTGTAGAGTATTGTAACTGACTAGAGATTGAAAACTAAGACTATCACTAAAAATGTCAGTACGTCTCGACATTTAAGAAGTTAAAATCTCTTCAAACTTTTAGCGGATGTTAAGATAATTAATTTTGATCGACTAATATTTAATAAACGAAGGGCATTTTTTCTTAAGTTACAATTTTGCTATAAGATATTCTATATTATCTCTGTAAATAAAAGTCAAGTTAAATATTGTGTTTGTTTTCACACAGATAACTTACACATTGTTATGTTCATGTCTAGTTGTGTTTAACTTTCTCTCACTCACCATTTCACTCCCTCCTTCTGCCTTCATCTCTTTCAATCTCTCTCTCTTCTGCTCATTCTTTCACTCTCACTTTCACTCTCTAGCTCTTTTACTGTACCTATCTCTCCCACTCTCTCATTTTCTTTCTTTCTCCCCCTATCTCCCTCACCCACGCTCTCAATCTCTCTTTCTTAATTTTATTTTTCTATCATTCCATCTCTAAATATCTCTTTCCCTCTCTTTCTTTCTCTGTCTTTGTCTCTCTTTCTATATACCTTTCGCTCTTTTCTCTCACCCTCTTTTTCTCTCTCAATCTCTTTCTCTCTCTCTATCTCTTTCTCTCTCTATAACTCTCTTTCTCTCTCTCTATTTATTTCTCTTTCTAAATCTTTTTCTTCCTCTATCTATTTCTCACACGAACCATCTAAAATGTATATAAGATAATGACTATCAAAATTAACACAATATCCTTTGCTACTACAAATCAAACTATTTTAAGGGAATTCATATTCCCCTAAACATATATTTATGATTTGATTGAATGAATTTTTACACAAAAAATCTAACTCAGTCTTTATAAATTGGTAAGAGAAAACTACACTAGACATTCATTCAATTCATTGGCAGATTATCCCTCAATTAAGGGATCGAAGTTCAATGTCACGAAACATAGATATAAAGAAGATAGACGCCATCAAATTAATATAGGATAAGTTTAACAACTAGACAATAAAAGTATAAAATTCATGAGTTACATAACTGTAAGTAAAATTGATTCTTAAAATGTTCATTTTCATCCTTTTGAAAACATATCTATGTATAATTTTATATTCATAAAACATTAAAATTACGTGATTGAAAGCAATGATAAATTTTCTCGTAGACTACATTAAAAATTTGTAAATTTTATTGAAAATATGTTTTGATCTTCTAATTATTATTGCGAACTAATAATTGCGCTTTACTTCCAAGGCCAAAATAAATAGATAAGTACTGGTGCTTTTTAGTGTACACTCATAGGAAATGCAAAGTTAATGCATATAACAAAAAAACTTTTTAATGTGAAGTTTTTCTCTAGTTCTTGACATTAAAAAATAATTCCTGCAGTATGAATTATTCTTTCTTCTTCTGCCATGTATGTTATTAAAAGAAAACAATATTTTCCTAAATTATTACCAAATAGACAAGTGAAACTACTTTTAATTTTACATCTTTTCTCTCTTTATTATGTATGTCATTTATATAATGCAGAAATTCGTCACTTGAGCTGTCAACCAACGAGAGAAATGTGGGTTTATATAACGAGACAGAAGTGGTTTTATATAACGAGACAGAAGTGGATTTATATAACGAGACAGAAGTGGGTTTATATAACGAGACAGAAGTGGGTATTTATAAAACGAGACAGAAGTGGGTTTATATAACGAGACAGGAGTGGGTTTATATAACGAGACAGAAGTGGGTTTATATAACGAGATAGAAGTGGATTTATATAACGAGAGAGTAGTGGGTTTATATAACGAGATAGAAGTGGGTTTATATAACGAGACAGAAGTGGGTTTATATAGACCTCAGTTGTCATAGACCTCAGTTGTCATAGACCTTAGTTGCCATAGACCTCAGTTGTAATAGACCTCAGTTGTTATAGACCTCAGTTGTCATATACCTCAGTTGTCATAGACCTCAGTTGTCATAGACCTCAGTTGTCATAGACCTTAGTTGTCATAAACCTCAGTTGTTGTAGACCTCAGTTGTCATAGTCATCAGTTGTCATAGACCTCAGTTGTCATAGACCTCAGTTGTCATAGACCTCAGTTGTCATATACCTCAGTTGTCATAGACCTTAGTTGTCATAGACCTTAGTTGTCATAGACCTCAGTTGTCATAGACCTTAGTTGCCATAGACCTCAGTTGTCATAGACCTCAGTTGTCATAGACCTCAGTTGTCATAAACCTCAGTTGTTGTAGACCTCAGTTGTCATAGTCATCAGTTGTCATAGACCTCAGTTGTCATAGACCTCAGTTGTCATAGTCATAGACCTCAGTTGTTATAGACCTCAGTTGTCATAGACCTCAGTTGTCATAGACCTCAGTTGTCATAGATAGATTCCCTTTATTTTATTATTTTAATGAGGAATAAATAAATAATAAATTATTTTGTTAATAAACGAATAAATACATTTTTAAATCAAAAGCAGGCTACAGGCATTTTTAAACAAATGTATGAGAAAAATTATCCAGATCTCTAACCCAAGTTCAAACGTCACGTCTTCGACAGAAAAGTTTCCAAAGCGGGGTCCTTAAGAAACTATTTAAGAGCCAAGTAAGAGACACAAGCTGGCGTTGTTCGGTCGTGTACTGTGACATGATACCCTGACAAAAATACCCCTTCAAGTCACTGTAGAAGAGGGTCGGTTAAGATGTCGACATTTGAAGAGTTGGCTTCACAACATACAAGATTTTACATGACATAGGCTGAATGAAATACTGGCCACTGGTGTATGGTGATGTGTCCATGCGCTGGACATAGGATAGATGTTTTTGATACAATTGACAATTGTAAGAGAATATTGTATAAAATATAATGATATTTATATATATACAAATCTAGATTATCTTCTAAATGTAGAACATTTATTTCTTAAAATCTTGACATTTTCTAGAATAACTATATTTTAAATGAAAAGAAAAGATTTATACTATTGTCAAATCTTTATACCATTGATAATATTTTTTTTATAAAGTATCGATCTAAATATTGATTGCATAACTGGAAAGTGTGTTTTCGTGTTGTGCATAGAATTGTCTTACAAGTAATCTTTTTAATACTTGAAATTTTGACGTGTATTACGGTGTATAACATTACAATAAATGCCTCATAAATACATCATGAATTGTTTCATGTTACCTGTACAATCTCAGATTACAGTACACTACTGAAGTGTTTACTTTGGTCATGTTACCTGTACAATCTCAGATTACAGTACACTACTTTAGTGTTTACTTGGGTCATGTTACCTGTGCAATCTCAGATTACAGTACAATACTCGAGTGTTTACTTGGGTCATGTTACCTGTACCATCTCAGATTACAGTACACTACTCGAGTGTTTACTTGGCTCATGTTACCTGTAAAATCTATGATTACAGTACACTACTCGAGTGTTTACTTGGGTCATGTTACCTGTACAATCTTAGATTATAGTGAACTACTCGAGTGTTTACTTGGGTCATGTTACCTGTACAATCTCAGATTACAGGACACTACTCGAGTGTTTACTTGGGTCATGTTACCTGTACAATCTAATCAAGTGTTTACTTGGGTTCTATTTGATAAAATCAGATTCAACTTAATATTGCAGCATCCACTTTTGTAAATGATAATATATAAAGTTAATTAAATAGTATAAGATTTTAACCCCCCACACTCTATTTCGGCTAATTAAACTGAATGTTTTCAGTTAATGAAGGCTCGTAATAAAATTTTTAAATGAGTTAAGATACAAATCAGGCTATGTAGACAATACAGTTTTTTGAATAATAATAATAATAAAATGATAACTTATATAGCGCTGCATCCCAGTAAGGAGCCAGGCTCACAGCGCTTTACATGGAAACAACAATACATATATAAATAAAAATCATGTTAAGCCTGGTACCTATTGGAATTCAGGACGTGTTAGCGCATTTTCGTATTTTGTATAAGTACTTATGTTAGATATCAGAATTATGTAGTTATCAGTAATTGTGTTTAGATTTTAGACATATTTTTATTAATTTTCTTGTGTAATGAATATACCTGACATTTCTTTATTTAAAAGTCATTTCTTTACATTAAAAAAAAAATTATGTTCTCTTTAATCTAGCTACAAGTCACCACAAATGATGACGTAAACTCTCTAAACTTTTACACACATTCTAATGACGTCAACTAAAAAAAAACAACTAATTAATTTTGCTACCTTTCGCACCAGTCTTTAATGCGTGCAAAGATGTGCATTCGACTTCAAGCAATGGCGGCCGTTCCCTGCGCTAGTGTTACCTCTCGATTCGAAATATTTTTTGGTAGTTTTAACGGGGATTTTAAACGGATCGAGTAACTGATTGTTGATGCACAAATGGCAGGTCAGGACATACAAAAAACATGTATACATTATGGGTCTAGGACTTATGGATGCTGTGATCAAGGGTGATGACAGACGGACGGACGGACGGACGGACAAAACGGGTGCAATAGCGATTTCGACATCTGGAAAATGCGCTAAAAAGAAACATTCATAGCATATTAACTACATAAGTGACAATACGGTATACTCAGCTACGTTAATCCTTTAAAGAAATGTGGCTTTATTATTTTTGAAAATAAATTTTAAAAAGATGTGTCTTAAGTGCAGTCTTGAATGACTTAGCAGTTGAAATGCTACGGATGTGTAATGAAAGAGAATTCCATTGTTTGAGTGTTTGAGTGGGCCTAAAAATGTTTGTGTGTAGGGTTTGTGTGGGTATGTAGCGAATAGTGTTTGGATGGGTTTGAAACGTGATTTTCATTTTTCCTGTTTATATTTTTATATTGTGTAGGATATTTTTTTTAAGAATGATTGTATCAATAAATATAATTTCTTGGCTACATTCACATTCCTACACTCTGATGTGATACTGATTCCCGTATATAAATCTTATTTCAACAATCTGAGTTTGATTAATTTAAAGTAATAAAATAATTATGGTGTGTTGTGTTAGCTGATTTAGGAACAGTAAAATAAAAGTAGATTGAGGAGCGTTAAAAAGGTACGACAAATCTAAACCATTATTTGAGAGACCAAAATAAAAATCTCAACTGATCTCTGTTTCATCAAGGCGAAATGAGCTTTGTGATAGCCCAAACAATCCTAACTCATTATTTGTGGCTCAATGAAACTTGTGAACACTACTTCACATGACCCATAGGTAAATTATTATTTTATTATTATTATCACAGCGAAATGCTATAAATATAGATTAGAAGTTATTCTTTTAGATTTTTTAAAGGACAGCAAGAATTTGTTGAAATAATCGAGTTTTATATTACTGTATCACACCTAAATAAATTATAATATACATCAGCGCTGCTGTTATGTATCATTACTACATTCATCTATAGTTTACATTAGCGCTGCTATAGTTTTACGAGCAAAATACCCGTGCTACGCTACGGGGTAGGCACAATAAGAATAACTTTATTTGGTTTTGGGTCTCAAATTCTCCTTAAAATTAAAAGTAAACGCATCTCAAAAAGAGGATAGTGATAAATCAAACACCTTCTTTTAAAAAACAACAATGTGTGTCGAGAAAAATAAAAATATGAATAATTTAAATATTACCCATCAATTTTGGCACTTGTGCTTTAATATAACATCATTATAATCCGTGGCTCTACAGCCCATGTAGGGCCCTGGCCTGCTCAACCACTTCCTTCCATTCAGATCGATTGATTGCTTTCTGTCACCATGCTCGAACCCCTTTAATAAAGCATGTTATATACTCTACCAGAATAACAAATGTCGTTAACAGTTACAAAAATTTAACGGGCAAGGCTCACTTTCTTTTTACTTGAATGAAAACAGGAAAACGATATCTTTCCACATGATTCCTTTGGTTCTTAGAAATAGCTCGCTAAACACTCATTTCATTTATAGTCTATGCATGAAATTAGTTCAAGACGAATAGGATATTTTCGCCAGATAATATTTGTGAATATTGTGGCTTGGGGAGAGTGGAAAAATGGTTTATTTGTTTAAATGGCACATGTTCCTTTAACGTGAATAAAAACATAAGAACAATGCTTCTTTTTCAGAAAATGGTAAGAAATTGATCTCCTTATAAGTTTTATGTTAATCATTATATATATTCCAGCACATTTTGTCTAATAGTAACAATTCACTTTATATCAATCTTTATCTCGTTGTATACTATTCATCTAAAAAACTCAAAACAGCTTGGCACAAAATGTGTTGTTGTCAGTGTGTTTTTCGACATAACACGCAATTTTTTATGCTTGATCCTATTTATAAGTCGTAATACCTGTCATATTTCTTTACACTTGATATATTTGCACCTTAAAAAACAGTTTTTACCCGAAGCGCATGTCATACAACCGCATTGTTCAAGAAATGTACCCAATTTTTTAAAATGGATGTTTCATCATTCGTTAGTTCTTAGAGTAAAATACATATTTTAAGATTACTTTTTTTATGGGGAAAAGCTCTCTAAAATATTATATCTATTTCTAGGCTAGGCAATGGCCTTAGTCAAATAAATATGATTGTTATATGCACCAGATATTAATTATGTAAATATTGATGCTAAATTAAGGTATGTATGAGTTAATTTGTTTTAAAGAAACACCTTAAATCGCAAGGTATGAGCTGAAAATTGTTAACTGCTGGTTTACTTTAGTTGTGCAAAAAATATTTTCTATTTGGTGGTTGGATACTTCGACCCTGGACGTTTCGACCCTGGACGATTCGACCCCGGACAGTTCGACCCTGGCAGTTCGACCACAGGACTTTCGTTTCCAGGTCGTTTGGACTCCGGTCGTTTCAAACCATGGAATAATCGACCCGGGGCAATTCGATCCCGGACAGTTCCACCACGGAACTTTTCCACCCTATGGTGTTTCGACCGCTAACGTTTCGACCCTTTCGTTTTCAAACAGAGATTTTTTTCATGTATAATATGTTGTTTTATTACTATTATCATTTTTAAATATATTATGAATTAGAAATTAAAAACATAATTTCAACTCCTATACCATACATACACACTTAAAAAAGACCTAAGTTAAATTGGGTTTTAAAGATGTATATATTTAAGTGGCTCAATGATTTTCGCTGTGATAACAAAAATTAATATTTTTTTCAAAAGATTGTCAATAAGCTAAAAAATGATGAATTATTGTTATACCAATTACTTAAATTATGTGTATATATATAAAAAAAATAATAATAAATTTCTACGGTGTAGATTGAAAGTGGCCGAAACACCCTTGGGTCGAAACGTCCTGTGGTGGAAACGACCTGAGGACGAAAAGTCCTGGGGACGAAACGTCATGTGGTCGAACTGGCAGTGTCGAATTGTCCGGGAAAGAATGATCCGTAAATCTTACTATTTATATATTTTTAGGGATTTAGTGTTCTTATTTGCCTGCATAAAGTTCACTTGTTTATCCAAAAATCATACCAGCTTGCAATATTATTTTTCCGATAATATATTACAATAAAGAAAACATTTGGAGACGTAAAATCAAACAACTATGAGTGGTTTAAGAAAATAAATACTGGTTGTCCTGTTAGAGTCGCAACATTAGCAGACTTAGAAATAACCAAATGACACACACATACGCACGTAGCCCCCCCCCCCCCCCCCACCACAAACACACACAAACTTGCCCCAATTGACAATACTGCAGTTTTTACCAAAGAACGTACCATAATATTGCATTATTCTAGCAATAACACTTTTTAACGTAAGATTTTTCATTCATCTACCAATTAATCGACAACATCATTTCCTTTACAGTTTACGCATGACATTTATTTAGGACAAATGAAATTTATATTTATTGAGCTGTTTGGAAATGTTTTATGATAAATCACTTGATAAATGCTTCAAAAGCGGTTCCATGTTAAGTTTTCTATTAAGAAATGTCATTTTCTGTAATTTTGACTTGTTATAAGCCCGTATATAATTTGCTTCCATCCGATTAAATCCGTAGATATATAAATTCTCATATCAAAATGTAAAATTGATATTTCGTCTGCAATTAAAAAATTTCTTTACATTTATTTCTATAGTTATTTAACAGTGACTATGAGATATTAGTTCGACCCATCTTATTGTGATTTTATTATTGTAAAATACCATTAAGAATTTTAGAAAGGTTCCATTCTCTTTAAAAATAAATATGCGCCAATTAGCCTAATTGTTACCCAATTATATATTATAACTGGAAATCCTACATGTGGAAGAAATCAGCAGTCCCGAGCCTGCCCTCTTCATGGGTCTTATCGGAAGACCCCCTCAGCCCCCTGGCCCCCTAAAGGAAGTAGAGACTGAGAAGCCCCCCCCCCCCNTCGGAAGACCCCCTCAGCCCCCTGGCCCCCTAAAGGACGTAGAGACTGAGAAGCCCCTCCCCCCCCGAGGCGGTCGCTGCTACAAGCGGCCACCTGGGCGTCCAGGGCACTAGGCCGAAAATACCTCCCACTAAGTGTGCCTCCCGAGGGAGGTGTGGAATTTCCCTACTGTGACTCGCTATCAACATAGTATCACTTTGGCGCCACCACGGCAAAGCTAGCCAGTCTCTATAGTTTAGATCGCCGCAAAGCGTGGGATCATCACTGACCTAACTAGGGTTTAACCCCCACCGGAAGGTGCCCCCAGAGCTGGCGACCAATAGCGTCTCTTAGCGGTACCTTTTGCTATTCCATACTGGCGCTCCTGGCCCTAAACCGGCACCGCTCAACAGCGTTGCTAGTTAATTGAGGGGGGACGAAACGGTCGCTTCGGAGTAACCGAACCCTCAACGGGTACTTTGGTTTTCATCATCGGCATTGCACCTAAATACTTTGCCTAAGATCCGTACAGCGACTGTATGCTCAAAGGCTCATTTCCTCTAAAATGAAACATAAAGAAAAACAATGTCTGAAAAAATCATTGGAGATTGATCTTCTCATTAACAATTTATAAGTCATATTCAATGACGTCCCGTTATCTTTTATTCACGCACCCATGCAGATCGCATCGGCAGAAACTTGTGTTCATAAAATTAACGGAATTTGTTATAATCTAGGGCATAATTTTAACTATACATAAATCATTAACTTGTAACGTATTTTCAATATTTAAATTTACTTTTAGCAATCTATGAATTAAATCATTATTTCACAACTAATGCAAACACACAGTCACACGCACACACAGACGCGCGCACACACGCACACACATATGAACACACTCGCACACATGCTTATTCACACACTCGGATTATCAACATAAAAAGTAACATCAAATAAATTAATATAATAAAAGCTTTATGACGCCACTTCATTTTTTTACGGCGCGCAAAACCACACCTCCTGTTAATCTCAAAACCAAAATCATTATGATTTTACGTCTATATTTTCAATTGCCTTTGGCAAAAAATCTCACAAAAACACGGACTGGTTTGATGATCATTGGGACGAGATGAAACCCGTCACTGAAGCAAAAAGGAAAGCTCTTATGGCTTACAAGGAAAAGCCTACACCCGACAATTTAAATGCCTTAAAAACAGCTAAGTCACTTGCCCAAAAGGTTGCACGTAAATGTGTCAATACCTACTGGCTTAAGCTCTGTTCCAGTATACAATCAGCTGCAGACATGGGCAATGCAAAAGTCATGTACGAAAACATCAAAAAGGCAACGGGCCCCTTGACGTCAAAAGCTGCTCCCCTAAAGTCCAAAAGTGGAGAAATTATTCAAGACCAGGCAGCACAGCTAAAACGGTGGGTTGAGCATTATCTGGAATTGTATTCAACAGTTACCACAGTCTCCAGCACCGCTCTAGATGACATCCCAGATATGCCACTCATGGAAGAACTTGATGTCGTGCCCACACAGGAAGAGCTGAGCAAAGCAATCGACAGTCTAGCTTGTGGAAAAGCGCCTGGGAATGATGGAATACCACCAGAGGTTCTAAAGAGTGGCAAGACAGCGTTACTCCGACCATTGCACGAGATTCTGTCCCTCTGCTGGGAACAAGGCTACATCCCCCAAGACCTAAAGGATGCAAATATAGTGACACTATATAAAAACAAAGGTGATAGGAGTGATTGCAATAATTATCGCGGCATTTCACTCCTTAGTGTTGTAGGAAAGACCTTTGCCCGCGTTATACTAACACGTTTACAAAGCCTAGCATCCCGCGTCTATCCAGAATCTCAGTGTGGTTTCCGGTCCGGTCGGTCTACCATAGACATGGTGTTCTCCATACGACAGCTCCAGGAAAAATGCAGAGAGCAGCAGATGCCACTATACATTGCATTTGTGGACCTTACAAAAGCCTTCGACTTAGTCAGTCGCAACGGGCTATTCCAAATACTGGCAAAAATTGGCTGTCCCCCTCACCTACTTGCCATCATCAGACAGTTCCATGAAAATATGCTTGGCACAGTGCAGTTCGATGGAGCTAAGTCAGAGGCCTTCCCTGTCAGCAGCGGAGTTAAACAAGGTTGTGTACTCGCACCAACACTCTTCGCAATATTCTTCTCTGTACTTCTTCGATACGCATTCAAGGATAGCAGTGAGGGAATCTGGTTACATACCAGAGCTGATGGAGGACTTTTCAACACTGCCCGCCTCCGAGCCAAGACCAAAACGACGGATGTCCTAATTCGAGAGCTACTATTTGCGGATGATGCGGCACTAACAGCACATACAGAATCTGGTTTGCAACAACTCGTGTCAAGCTTCTCCAATGCCTGCAAAGAATTTGGTCTGCAAATCAGCTTGAAAAAGACAAACATCATGGCCCAAGACACTCGACCTCCTCCTACCATAAATATCGATAATGAAAACTTGGAGGTTGTGGACAGCTTCACCTACTTGGGATCCAAGGTCTCCAATACACTGTCCATTGAAGAAGAAATAAACAGCAGAATTGGCAAGGCAGCCGCAACAATGGCTAAACTAAATAAGCGGGTCTGGCAAAACACCAAGCTAACGGAGAAAACCAAACTGTGCGTCTATCGAGCCTGTGTCATCAGTACACTACTATATGGGAGCGAGACATGGACCACTTATACATCACAAGAGCGTAAGCTTAACAGCTTCCATTTGAGATGCTTGCGCCGCATCCTTGGTATTAAATGGCAAGAAAAAGTGCCTAATAGTGAGGTACTAACGCGTGCCAATACCCAAAGCATGTTCTCAATTCTTAGTGAAAGACGCCTGAGGTGGCTAGGACATGTCAAAAGAATGAGCCCCGGCCGCATCCCGAAGGACCTCCTATATGGTGAACTTGCTTCAGGAAAGAGGAAAACAGGTCGCCCACGCTTGCGATTTAAAGATGTCTGTCAAAGGGACATGAAAGCAGCCAAAATACATACAAGTGACTGGGAGTGTAAGGCAGAAGACCGATCTACGTGGCGCACAGTTGTCAAAGAGGGCGTCATAGTAGCCGAGGAGCGAAGAATGGAGGAGGCTGCAGACAGAAGAGCTAGGAGAAAGGCCAAAACATTTGGAAGCACAGAACTCGTGTGTAAAAACTGTGGCAAAGACTGTCACTCAAGGATAGGACTGCACAGTCACTCGAGGAAATGCAACCCAACCCAACGGTGATGCACCATCGTCTCGCGAGACGGAAGGATGCCGGATATA